>OX578284.1:32678535-32991035 GCA_951217055.1 Gerris lacustris
CCTTTGATGTCAAATTGTTTAATAAGATGCATACAATTTACATTCATACATTGTATATTTATTTTTTAATAAATAATACAATAAACCCAAATAAAAAATGTAATAAAAACTTTAATTTTTTGAAAAATAATCTGATATTTCTTTTTTTTGCATTGTCTTTTTAGCATCAAAATTGCAAAAAAGGTAGAGTAGGTGTTATTCACAGAGATAAAGAACCCCCTCCTGTGTCACAGGAGGGGGTTGTTTAGAAAACATTATCATCTTGTCTCACCCCTTCGGTGTCAGTATTTCTAAGCCGAGATAAAAGATTCTCGTCTGGGTGTCTCATTTTTATTTCCGATCACTGTTCATTATCGCCGGTTTATATGAGGTGTTATAGGCCAAGGAGTAAAAACGCTTCTTCCTTGCCCGCGGGTAGAGGAGGGATAAAAAAAATAATAATAATAATAAGGTGTTAAATAAGGCTTAAATATGTATTTTTTTCGTTACGAGAAGCGAATTCTTTTCGTCTTAAGCGATTTTTATTTCGTGTTAAAAGAAGTAAAATGTATGAAAATACCTAGTATTTTGTCGGGACCGCAATATTTTTTCGTGTTAACCGATTTTCATTTTAAGCGTTTTCGTCTTAAACGTATTTCACTGTATTTTATTTGTTCTACCTATATCTGTATTGGATTTGGAAAATATATCTCTGAAATTCATTAACAGATCAAGGGCTTTTCATTGCTGGTCTGAATTTAATTTCGAATCACCCAGGCGAAAAGCGGTTTTCACCCACTGTTCATCATCAACAATTTTTTTTTTTTTTTTATAGGGTGAGCAAAAAAAAAATCTTTTCTACAGACTCCCTAAGAGAAGAGAAGCCTCTCCATAGGTTGTGTGGGGTTGGCTCTCCGACCCACTAAAAAAAAAAAGACCACCCTATTCCTAGGTAGAGTCCAGCAAGGTACCGTTCTCACATTACTTCCTGCCGGTGCCTTCTATTGTGGCCCTTGTGGCAACATCCCTTTTCCTTTTCTCTTCTTCAAGTTTTCCTAACCTGCTCTAGCTTTCTTGATTGTTCAGTCAGGGCGTTCTAGTCGCTCCTCAGCTGCCCTCTTCTGTCGCAGTACATTCTCTGTGAAGGAGGCTACTGCTGTCCAACTTTCCTTGTTATCCAGCATCTTTTTCGCAAGGGTGTCTGGGGTTATATCTCCTACCATCTTTGTCAGGCAATGCCTCCGTTCCTGCTAGGGCAGGTAAAGAAGGTATGGTAAGAATCATCCTTCTCCCCCCCACAGTGCATGCAGCTTGGGCTAGCTGCTCTTCCTATTTTGTAGAGGTACGCGCGGAACAGCCCGTGTCCTGACTCCTGACAACAACTGTGTCAGATAGAAGTTTACCTCGCCATGGCTTCTGTCCATCCACTCTGTCAGGTTGTGAACAATCCTGGCAGTCCACCTTCCTGTTGTTTCGCCTCTCCATCTAGTCTGCCACTGCATCATCGTTGTTGTTCTTATCTCTAGCCTGGCTACTTTCTTTTCCTCGCCTTTCTTCTCAGCAAGTTTCTTTCTTTCTTGTGCATCATCAACAATAACGTCATTGTTAATACTAGAAGCAATCCTATATGAAGGATCAAGTTTTGCTAGATGGGTTCCCTTATGCAGAAATCAAATTCATAATACAAATTATACTAAAACTCCAATTGCAGCGACATTCATTATAGGGTTATTAGACTCAATTCCAACAACTATCTTAGTAGATAGTGGAGCATCAATATCTTTATTAAGCATAGAAAAATGGGATACATTATCTGATCAATTTCAGCTGGATCCTATTACAGATATGCATGCTTATAACGTTAGTGGACAACAACTTCAAATTAAAGGAGTAGTTACTTTACCTTTAGTAATATCAGAATTAAACTTTTTTCAAAAATTGTATATAGCCAATATTAATCAAAAATGTATTCTAGGATATGATATTCTTCGAAATAATGATGGGCAACTGTCCTATAAAGAAAATACTTCAAATATAAAAGAAACTTATATACCTCTCCTTTCTGAGGGTGTAGATAGAGTAGGAATGGCAGATGTTCAACTATTAGAGACTGTAGAAGTATTAGCTAATAAAGAAGTTTTAGTTTACGGAGTAGTTAACAATAAAAATATCAGATTACTTGATGGAATACTCGAACCATCTCCTAAACTAGTTACTAAATATGGAGTAATTGTTGCTAGGGCATTAGTCAAACCTCGTAAAGACCACACAGTACCTGTAAGATTACTAAATACTTCTGCAGAAAGCATAATCCTGCATAAGGGAACCCATCTAGCAAAACTTGATCCTTCATATAGGATTGCTTCTAGTATTAACAATGACGTTATTGTTGATGATGAACAGTGGGTGAAAACCACTTTTCGCCTGGGTGATTCAAAATTAAATTCAGACCAGCAACGAAAAGCCCTTGATCTGTTAATGAATTTCAGAGATATATTTTCCAAATCCAATACAGATATAGGTAGAACAAATAAAATGTATCACTCTATAAATACGAGTAATTCACTTCCAATTAGACAGGCACCTAGGAGAATCCCTTTACATCAAAAAGAAGAGGCTGATAAAATAGTCCAAGATATGTTAGATAAAGGCGTTATTCAGGAATCAGCATCAGCATGGTGCTCACCAGTAGTATTAGTTACTAAAAAGGATGGGTCATTACGTTTTTGCATAGATTATCGAAAATTGAATAGTATCACAGAGAAAGACGTGTATCCCTTACCTCGGACTGATGAAATGCTTGACTGCCTAGCCAACTGTCAACACTTTTCAAAATTAGATTTGTCTTCTGGTTATTGGCAAGTAGAAATGGATCCAAATGATAGAGCTAAAACAGCATTCTCTACAGGAGGTAACTTATACGAGTTCAAGGTACTCCCATTTGGACTATGTAACGCCCCAGCCACTTTTCAAAGATTAATGAACATGGTACTAAGAGGCCTAAATTGGAAAATTTGCATGGTGTACTTAGATGACGTGATAGTGTTTAGCAAAACTTTTGATAAACAGTTGGATCGATTAGGGATGGTTTTTAAATGTCTCAGAGAGGCTGGTTTAAAACTTAAACCAAGTAAATGTAACCTATTTAGGAAAGAGGTTGCATATTTAGGCCACATAGTTTCAAGTAAGGGTATTAGTACTGATCCCGATAAGGTGTCTTCTGTCAAAAAATGGCCTACCCCAATTAGTGTAAAAGATGAAAGATCATTTCTAGGCACAGCATCTTATTATCGTCGATTCGTTAAGGATTTTACAGAATATGCTAATCCCCTTTTTAAATTACTGCAAAAAGGAGAAAAATTTAGATGGTCAGATGAATGTGAATTTTTTTTTACTATATTGAAAGAGAAACTTTGTTCTACACCTGTCCTTTGATTTCCTGACCCTACTGTTCAGTTTATTTTAGATACAGATGCCAGTTCTGTAGGGATTGGAGCTGTCTTGAGCCAGGTTCACGAGAAAAAGGAATGAGTAGTTGCCTATATGAGTCGATCATTGAACAAGTCAGAAAAGAGATATAGTGTTACAAGAAAAGAGATGCTTGCTCTTGTAAACGGCATTCGCCATTTTCGTCACTACCTTTATGGTAAAAGTTTTTTAGTTTGGACTGATCATAATGCATTAAAGTGGTTGCAAGGATTTAAAGAACCTGAAGGTCAAGTAGCTCGGTGGTTGGAACTCCTTAGCGATTATCAATTTGTTGTAGAGCACCGTCCAGGGAAGACACATAACAATGCAGATGGATTATCTAGGAGGGGTTAGGAGACTAATGTGGGAGAAAATGTCAATGCTGTAGAACAGATAGGGAATAATTGTATAGAAATAAAAAATTTAATAACAGCTCAGGAGACAGATCCAAGTGTAAGTCAAATCAAAGTTTGGCTGTCTAGTGGAGAACGACCCCCTTATCAAGAAGTTGCTCCTTTGGGCCAGGAGGTTGTTTCGTTGTGGGGACAATGGGGATCTTTACAAATTTTAGATGGGATAGTAGTTAGGAAATTTGAAAATGCCGAAACAGGACAATTGTCGAATCAAGTAGTACTACCGAAACAGCTTAGGGACCTGGCTTGGCAACAACTGCATGAACTTCTAGTAGGAGGTCATATAGGATTTCATAAAACTTTGTCAAAATTTAGAAGTAGGGTTTATTGGCCTGGTATGCAAAATGATATTTTCCTCAAATGTCGTTCCTGTATAGAATGTCAAAAAAGGAAACTGCCTAGTAGGACTAAGAAAGCTCCCTTGGGTTCGGTTGTAGTTGGGGAACCTTTTCAACGAGTCCAAATGGATATCTTGGGACCACTGCCTATTACTAGGGGAGACAACCGATACATTCTTGTTGTGACTGACCAATTTTCTAAATGGGTTGAGGCTTTCCCTTTGAAAAATATTGAAGCAAGAACTGTTGCCCTTGTTTTCGTAAATGAATTTGTGTGTAGATATGGAGTACCAGAAGAAGTACATATAGACCAAGGGCGGCAGTTCGAGTCCACATTTTTCAAAGAGATCTGCCAAGTATTGGGTATTTATAAATCAAGGTCCACGCCCTACCACCCTCAGGCAAATGGACAAGTTGAGAGATATAATCTTCTTGCAATGCTTAGTCAATGGGTAAATAAAAACCAAAACAACTGGGATCAAATTCTTCCTCAAGTTATGTTGGCATATAGAACCAGCCAACACAGGTCAACTAAATTCACACCACATTATCTTTTGTTTTGGACGAGAAGTCAAATTACCTCTAGATGTGACCTACGGACTACCAGGTCTTAAAAATAAACAAGAAGTAGCAGAACAAACTCAAATGTTGAGGCAAAGCCTAGAGAATGCTCATGAAACAGTTAGAAGGACTCTTAATCAAGAACATAGAAGGCAAAAGCGGTACTACGACAGAAGTATTAACTTTCTACCATACAAAGTCGGTGACTTAGTTTGGATGCTAGATATTAAGCCGACTCCAGGTATCAGTAAAAAGCTTAAAATACCGTGGAAAGGACCATTCAGAGTCATCAAGATTATTGACAATTCAGTGTATAGGATAGAAGAAGTTAAAGAGGGAACAACCAGTAGAGGGAAAAGATATATAGTTCATTATAATCGGCTAAAGACTTACAAGGTAAATGATCATGACCCGTTGTTGACTGACAAACAAGACCCAAATACAAATAGTAAAGATTCTAATCAGAATGTTGAGATAACAAATATTATTCAAGGAGAGTATTTACCAACATTGAACACTCCGTACTCGTTGATAGAGGTGACGACACAGAAACAAAAACCACCTGATCCAGTTGAAATGTTTGAGGATCCAACTCGTGAAGGCTCTAATGAAGAACAACAGCCAGATGTGCCTATTAATGAAGAACAGCCATCTACGCCGAATCCAGGTCCGGTAAATGAGTCTAGAGTCTATACTCGATTCACCGATTCAGGAGGAACTACCTGCACTTATTATACCTGTACAGGTTGTTCCAGAGAGAAGGTATCCATTAAGAAACAGAAGGCCTCCAGACAGATATTCCCCCGGCTGACACAGGGACGTGTCCTCAAAAAGAAGGGGGCTGTGTAATGTGTCATTAATTTGGCATAGCTGATGATAGATATTTTAATGATCGCAGAGGGTGGGAAGTCGGGTTAGATCTCCTGTTTGGGAGAATTGATTTTTATGTTAAACTAGCTGGGTACCCGTGCTTCGCTACGGAGTGTTATTATAATTTGATAAGTTTATAAACAACCATAAAGAAACATATAAATTATTTTACTATGCAAGAATATCTAGATTCTATCTCTCCCGCCTATTTCTATACCCCCTCCTCTTTGATAAGCTAATTTTAAAATATCATAAATTCGCCCCCCCCCCCCTCCCCCCTAAATTAAAATATGACAAAACTGTACATAAGAACTATTACTGTACTCTTAAAGAGCTTTTGCATCATGAAGGGTGTTGGAAAACAAAAATAATAAGGTAGACAGGTGAAGTCAAGTTATACAAGTGACCTGCCAAATTTTAGTATATAAGGAAGAAATAATTCATCCTTAGGTACAGTTGTATTTAAAACATTCATTAAATCAGTTGTTCTTGAATATTCAGTGTTAATAGGTTATGGGACCCAGGACGTAAGAAAGTTTTAATTTTTTTTATTAGATTTTTTTTTGACAAGACTGTGTCAAAATTTAAAAATTAAAAAAAAAAATTAAATTCAAAATTAATTAATCAAGTGCAACCATGGAATCTAGAAAGTGGATCGTAGATAAGCTAGTTGGAGGTGAGAATTGGGCAGATTGGAAGTTCCAAGTCAAAATTTATCTCCAGGCGCAAAATTTAATGAAGTTAGTGAATGGATCAGTGAACATCTCTTGTAGTCCTCAAGATGGAGCTAGTGAGAAAGAAACTCAGGATTATGAAGCGTTAATAAAACAAGAATACACAGCTCAGAGCATCATAGTCTCATCAATCAACACCAACGTGAGGCAGCTGATCAACATGTGCACATCGTCCAAAGAAATGTGGGACAAGTTACATGGAATTTTTGAACAAAGGACAGAACAGCGTCAAGACAGGTTGTTCAATGAATTTTTTGGCATTAAAGAAAAGGATCCTTCAGACAACATTGCTTCACATATAGCAAAGTTAGAAAAGCTGTGGGTTGATTTGAAAGATGAAACGTGGAAGGAGGATAAAGTGAAGTTACCTAGTTCTCTATTCCTAAACAGAGTTTTAAATACCTTACCAACTGAGTATCACGAGTTCATCAATGCCTGGGAGTCAGTTCCGAAGGAGCAGCGAACACTCAGTGTCTTAAGAGAAAGGTTGTGCACAGTTGAGGTCCGCCTGCGAGAAAGGGAGTCTTCCTGCAATGAGTCATCTGCGTTGGTGTCTAAGCAGAGACCAGGCTGCATGGAGCAGAAGAAAGCTGCACCAAAAAGTGGCGTTTCTCAGAAAGAAGTCAACACTGGTTTGAGGACAAAGAGTGGTAAAATCGTCTCATGTTATAATTGTAAGGGCAATCACTTTCGGTCTAACTGTCCTCAAAGTTCAGAAAGACAAGGGAAACAGTCTGCGTTAGTAGGCTTGGGGTCGAAATTTCATAGCGATGATAGTTGGATTGCAGACTCAGGGGCAACTCATCACATTACTAATAAGAAAGAATGGCTAGTTAATTATGAGCCATTTGTTCCTCCAAAAGAAATTTTAATTGGAAATGGGCAGACTATGAATGCGATTGGGAGAGGGAATATTTTAGCTGAAATGAGAGTCGGCAAAGATATAGATCATGCGAAAATGTGGAATGTGTGGTACGTTCCAGAGGCAGGACGAAACCTTTTCTCTATTCTATCTGCTGTTGATAAAGGTGTGAAGTGTGAAATGGATAGTAAATATTGTAAGCTGATTAGAAATGGTGTGGTGACGTCTATTGGATATAGACAAGGTGGGCTTTATCATATGAATATGAAAGTAGAAAGCAAAGCATTAGCTGCCGTAGCTGAAGGAAGAAATACGCTTCAACTTTGGCATGAAAGACTAATGCACCAAAATAAAAGGCATGTCCAACAGTTTCTTAACTTACATGGGATTAAAATAGATTCAAACCATAATGATTTTTGTGAACCTTGTGTGCTAGGGAAGCAACATAGACTCAAATTTGGAACACGTCTTGATAAGGCAGAACAGCCAGGGGCCAGGAGACAGAGTGTCAGCTGATGTTTGTGGCCCTATGCCAGTCACTTCACAAGGAGGTGCAAGATATTTTTTATGCTTAAAGGATGAGTTCACTAAGTTTAGAAATGTGTATTTTTTGAAAAAGAAATCAGAGGTTGTTAATTGTACAAAAATATTTCTGGTGAAAGCAAAAGTTTCAGGTCATCCAGTCAAGGAGCTCTTAACAGACGGTGGCAAGGAATTCAACAACGCTGAATTCAAGAAGCTATCAAGAGAGCTGGGTTTTAGTCACAGAATAACCATGCCATACACGCCAGAGCAAAATGGAGCGGCAGAAAGGGAGAATAGAACTCTAGTGGAAGCGGCAAGAACCGGGTTACATGCTAAGAAAATTCCAGAGTCTCTTTGGGCAGAAGCGGTAAATACTGCAGCTTACGTATTAAACCGAACAGGTCCAACTCCAATAACGGGAAAATCTCCAATAGAGTTGTGGACAGGAAAGGATGCGTATGTCAAGCATATAAAAGTGTTCGGTACTGAATGCTTTGTCCACATTCCCAAACAACACAGAAGGAAATGGGACAAGAAATCAAAGAAAGGAATTCTTATAGGATACTGTGAAAATAAAGATGGTTACAGGGTTTGGGTGCCATCAACGAAACAAGTTGTTTTAAGTAGGGATGTTACATTTAAGCCTGAATTAATTTCATCTTGTGACTCTGTTGACAGGAACTTAGAACCATTGTGTGATAAAATAGAATTTCCTGTCATAGCCGAAGCAGATCAGGAACTTACAGTAGCTGAAGCAGAACCGGAGGAAGTTGTAGCTGAAGGTGAAGATGAGTTACCTATCCAAGGAAATGGAGGGAGAAGTTTCAGCAGTGAAGAGGCTGAGGCAGGAGGGAGTGTCAGAAATGAGGGAAATGCCTCAGACACTACTGAAGATGAAATCAATCGCCCGATTAATCGTCACAACATGATCCTTCGAGATCGAGCTACTCTTAGAGCCCCAGACAGATACGTTGCTTGTCTTGCGGCAGAAGAACCAATAACAGTGAAGGAAGCACTTTCATCATCAGACGCAGATAAGTGGAAGGCTGCGATGGATGATGAATACGCATCGCTTTTGGAAAATAAGGTCTGGAGGCTAGAGGATCTCCCACCAGGAAGAAAGCCCGTGACAAGTCGGTGGATTTTTAAGATAAAACCTAACCCTGATGGTACTCCAGGGAGATATTAGGCCAGGCTGGCCGCAAAAGGTTTTACACAGAAAGAAGGCATTGGCAAGGTGCAAAGCGTATCTTCCGATACCTTAAGGGCACAATCAACTATGGTCTCTTCTACAATGGCGAAGGTAAACTAGAAGCGTATGCAGATGCAGATTTCGCAGCAGATCCTGAGACAAGGAAGTCAGTATCAGGAGTGTTGTGCAAGCATGGGGGCGCAGCTATTACCTGGTCAAGTAGAAAGCAAAGGTTAGTGTCACAGTCTACAACTGAAGCAGAGTACATTGCTGCTAGTGAAGCTGCCAAGGAAGTAGTGTGGTTGAGAAGACTTCTCAAAGATATAGCTGGTGAAGACGATACTCCAACTCTGTGGGTAGACAACATGGGAGATGTGAAACTTGCAAAGAACCCGTCATTTCACAAACTTACCAAACATGTAGATGTCCGATATCACTATGTTAGAGAGAAGGTTCAACAAGGTGAATTCAAGATTGAACATATATCTGGGAAACAGCAGAAGGCTGATTTACTGACGAAACCACTTCCAGCATCACAACACAGACTTCTCACCCTAGTCAACCTTGGAGGGAGTGTTGGAAAACAAAAATAATAAGGTAGACAGGTGAAGTCAAGTTATACAAGTGACCTGCCAAATTTTAGTATATAAGGAAGAAATAATTCATCCTTAGGTACAGTTGTATTTAAAACATTCATTAAATCAGTTGTTCTTGAATATTCAGTGTTAATAAAGGGTATTCATTACTTGTACCATACCCCTGTGTACCAAATTTAAATTTCGAAAATTCATGTAGGCTGTGATTTTCCCCTTGCTTTGAAGGTCAAGTGGGCAAATTTTTATCGTTATCGAACTAAAACTGTAGATTTGTATAAAGAACATAGGTACACACACATACGTTGATTTTTATATATATTTATAGCTATAAATTTATAAGTGCTTTTCAACAATATGCATCATATGAAGGGAATCCATTACTTTGACATTTTTACACCGTACCCCTTTGTACCAAAATTTAAATTACGAAAATTCATGTAGACAGTGACCTACCTCCCCCTTGCTTTGAAGGAAAAGTGAGTAAATATTCAACAAATTGGGATAAAACTGTAGTTTTGTATAAAAGACATACCCTCATACAGACACTCTTCTTTTTATATAAGATATAGCTATAGTTTTCCATTTTACCCCCTCCTAAATGAAAATATATATGACAAAACTGTACATAACAACATTTCATGTAATCTTAAAGAGCTTTTCAACGATATGCATTATAAAGGGAATTCATTCCTTTGACCCCGTATTCATTACTTGTACCCTGTTCCCTGTGTACCAAAATTTAAATTTCTAAAATTCATGTAGACAGTGATTTCCCCTTCCTTGAAGGTCAAGTGTGCATTTTTTTTATCGAGATCGGACTAAAAAAACTGTGGATTTGTTTAAAGAACATACACACACACATTGGTGACATTTGATTTTAATACTTTGTCATTTGTTATCAAAGTAAACTTATGGTGTAGTTCACACACTACTAACCCGCATCTAACCCCCGTCAAACCTGCGTCTAACCCGCGTCTTACCCGTGTCCATCCCGCGTCTAACCCACGTCCATCCCGCGTCTAACCCGCGTCAACCCGTGTCAAACCCGCGCCTTAAACGCGTCCAACCCGCGTTTAACCCACGTCCATCCCCCATCTTACCCACACCTTACCCGCGCCTTACCTGCGTCTAACCCGCGTCAACCAGTGTCTAACCCGCGCCTTAAACGCGTCCATCCCGCGTCTAACCCACGTCCATCCCGCGTCTAACCCGCGTCAACCCGTGTCAAACCCGCGCCTTAAACGCGTCCAACCCGCGTTTAACCCACGTCCATCCCCCATCTTACCCACACCTTACCCGCGCCTTACCTGCGTCTAACCCGCGTCAACCAGTGTCTAACCCGCGCCTTAAACGCGTCCATCCCGCGTCTAATCCCCGTCAAACCTGCGTCTAAAGAAATAACACATAGATAATAGTACATTGTGAAAACCCTCAATAGCTTGCAAAGCTAGAGTGAGGGTTCCGTCCTGACGCATATTGTATATAATTTACAGCTTTATTGAAAAGCATAAAAGATATCTTCTTATTATAAATAAAATTTAGTTTTACAATTTGTACTTAATAATAAGCCTGCAATTTTTATAGAATAAATACATTTTGTTATAACTTACAATTGTAGGTCTTATTATTAATATTATATAATTTCCAATGCTAAATCATATCTGTCAGAAACTTAGTAATACTTTCTTTATAAGTCCTATAGTTTGAACAATTTTTTACAGTTAATGGCAACTCATTATATAGCTTAGCTCCCAGGTATTCTACATTCAGTAATTTTTTTGTGGTCTTGCATGGAGGAAGTTTTACGTTAAACATGGTTCTTTGTCTTGTGCTGTATTTGTGATCAATGAGTTGTTTGTTTTGTTTATAATAATAATAACAGTAAATAGATTTTTTAAATAATTCGGTCACCGGTAATACTTCAAAGTCTTTGAAAACTTGATTTGAAGGATAGTCTCTTTTACGTTTTAGGCATATTTTTATAATTTTTTTCTGAGTTGTATTTAGCTTCGCTAAATGAGTTTTTGCTGCAGTACCATATGCTAAGATACCATAATTAATAAGAGATTCTACTAATGCATGATAGACCGTCTTTAAGATGGGAAGAGAAGAAAAATTTCTTAAAATAACGAAGGTATGTATAGTTTTATTTAAATTTGCTACGAGGGTCCCGATATGAGTTTTCCACGAGAGATGTTGATCCACCCATATATATATATATATATATATGTATATATATAACGCGAAAATTATGATTTTGTTATTTATTTAATTATTTGTTTTAGCTAAGAGTAAATTAGCTTTTTATCTGTTGTTTGTTCGATCGGAGCTGGAGCGAAAGCAGAGGTAAATCGTATCGCCCTTTGCTCCTTTTTGATAAACAAAGAGGTCTCATCCGCCGGCTACTGGCTCAACTCAGTGAGGTCCGAGTCTTGGCCCAAGCAACATCTCCGATGTCTTACAGTATACAAATACATCCTTGTCATCAGCGATTGTTTTACTAAACACGTTCTCCTATTTCCTTTGAGGCAAGCTACAACCCAAACAATCCTTAAACATCTGGAAAATGATGCCTTTTTAGTTTTTGGGGTTCCACAGTACCTAATCTGTGATAATGGAGTCCAGTACAAGAGCCGAAATTTTCAGGACTGCATGAAGGAGTATGGAGTTAAACTTTTATACAACCCATTATATAACCCACAGAGTAACCCCGCGGAACGTGTAAACCGTGTTGTCAAGACGATGATCAGGAGCTATGTAGGAGATAATCAACGAGCATGGGACGTACATCTCAAGAAGTTTCAGTTCGCAATCAACACGGCTGAACATGAAACAACAGGATTTACACCGGCCTTTCTTAATTTTGGAAGAAGGTTGCCTGTAACCGGAAAGGATTTCGAGGTGTTGCCCAAGGAGAATAACTCTGAAGCCAGGGAAAAGCGCCACGAAATGCTTGAGCACTTGAGCTATTAGGGAAACTTCGTGGTTCAGTAAAGGAACGATTAATGCGAGGTCACGAACGGAATGTACCTCCCTATAATCTTCGGAAGAGACCAGGAACATTTGAGCCCGGTGAGGTAGTTTGGAAGAAAAACTATGCCCTCTCAGATGGAGCCGTACACTTTGTAGCCAAGCTAGCTCCAAAATACATCAAATGTAGGATTAAGCAGCGACACTCGCCGCTAGTTTTTGAACTTGAAGATTTTGATGGACACCCTCTTGGTCGTTGGCATATCAAGGACCTCAAAAAGGACACTTCAGGTGAAGACTAACACCTGCCATTGAGGGAGGAATCTCATATAACGCGAAAATTATGATTTCGTTTTTTATTTAATTATTTGTTTTAGCTAAGAGTAAATTAGCTTTTTATCTGTTGTTTGTTCGATCGGAGCTGGAGCGAAAGCAGAGGTAAATCGTATCGCCCTTTGCTCCTTTTTGATAAACAAAGAGGTCTCATCCGCCGGCTTCTGGCTCAACTCAGTGAGGTCCGAGTCTTGGCCCAAGCAACATCTCCGATCTATTACAGTTCGACCTTGCGTCGGAAATCTCGTAACCGAACGATTTGTGGGACATCGCGTGTCCAGGAACACTTCGGTGTGTCCACGCTCCGTGAGCTCGTACCATAGTTCTTACCACCGAACCTCCGTTTTTATCTGGTGTGAGTGAAGTGTACGAGTGACTTTGGATTACAGTTCGGTTCGTGAAGAGACATTGGCCAGTCTTTCCACGTTCGGTAGGCCCGTGGGACAAATTTGGTGAACTTGAGCGGCTACCGAATTACTGGGGATGGGAATACTTACGGCAGTAGGTGTGACCGGATAGGTGGATTGGATTCAGGGCCGTCCCTAGGGGTGTAGGCGCCCGGGTCAAAGGCATCTTTGGCGCGCCCCCCCCCCCTTATTGCTAAATTCACCTAGTAGTTAAGAAGGGGGCCTGGCGGCGCCCCCTAGACGTGGCGCCCGGGTCAGCTTGACCCGGTTGACCCCCCCTAGGGACGGCCATGGGTGGATTGGTGATAATATAGATCGTCGGAGAGCAGATGTAGATTGGACGATGACCGAACCTTCAGAATTTGGGACCTGAACTCGGCTACCGCTGGACTTCAGATAAGTTCAACCCCCCTTCACTTATTATTATCTCCAATATAATAATTACCTATATGATATCTAATTCTTATTTACTATTTCTTATGTATAACTAAAATTATTAGTTTAGAGTCCTGGCCAGGTTAAGGAAATCTTATTTCATTTGTTTTATTAAAGTCAACACAACCAATTAATTTTGTCACTGTGTGAAATAATAGTTATTTATCTCCAGTAGGGAAAAAAAGTTATGATTTTGAATTAGTTTAGAGGGACTAAAACAGGTCTTTACATCCCTGACACAAAAAGTAGGGGGAAAAAGTAAAAGTAGGGCGAAAAAGTAAAGTAGGGCAAAAATGTAAAGATTGCAACTTAATTATTTTATAAATAGTAGAAAATGTATGGGTAATGTAATGAAGTTGTTGAAATAAGGTTGGCGGCACTGCGCTTTTTTGACCATGTTTATCTTTGTTTACGACTTTAGCGTAAGACGCATAAAAAAACAATGTAAACTGTTTTGGAACAATTCTTTAATCGAAAGAGACGCGACACAAGAGAGAGAACAGAACAGAATACAAAAAACGTGGCTCGTGTTTTTAAATCAAGAAGCACACTGATAAGTCTGAACGCTTTAACAAGTGTAACTTTTTGAACTCGAATAAGAAGAAATAAGAAACTTAAATTTACGGGGGGCAGATACATCACTCCCCCCAATGACGCTGTTTTCAGAATCGCACCGGCAATCTGACCTTACGGCCATGTCGAGTTAACTGACCAGTTAGAGGAACTGGTGGAGCGACAGGAGTCGCTGGGTGCAAGTCTGCGTCAGAGTCATTAGAGGCAGAAGGGACCTTATCACTACTTGTTGGCTGGATCTGAGTTGATCTGGTGGCTCATCAACCTTGATGAGCCACCAGATGAGTCAACCAAGATAAAAGCCGGTTTGAGTCGATCAATGGAGACAGTCTTACTGCCTGATGGAAGCTGGATTGTAAATGTTTTGTTTCCCCGCTCGATGACTTGGTGAGGTCCTGTGTATGGTGGAGTGAGCGGCTTACTAGCGGTATCATCTCTGAGAAACACATGAGAGCAAGTCCTCATAGCTGTTCGGACAAATGGTGTAGAGTTGCTAGATCGGTGCTCAGCTGGTCTGAGACTTTGAATTTTGCTCCTAAGAGATTGAAGAAACGGTTCAGGATCAAGGGAGCGACTAGATGGTTCGAGCAGTTCACCAGGCAGACGGAGTGGTTGACCATAAACCATCTCTGCTGCACTGGTAGCATTATCATCTCTCAGGGCAGATCTTAAACCAAGAATAACAGTCGGCAGTTGCTCGGTCCAGGAGGAGGATGATAAATGAGCCATTAGCGCTGCCTTCAGTGAGCGATGCCACCGCTCCTCACAGCCGTTAGACTGTGGGTGGTAAGCAGTCGTTCGAGCATGTCGTATGCCAAGATGCTGTTCTAGCTGTCTAAACAGATGGCTTTCAAACTGTCGGCCCTGGTCAGTGGTTACAGTACAGGGTACACCAAACCTGCTAACCCATGTAATATAAAAACCAGATGCTACAGCTTCGGCTGTTATGTCTTCTAGTGGGTAGAACTCTGGCCATCTGGTATACCTATCTATCATAGTTAAAAGATATCTCTTACCATGTGATAGGGGTAAGGGTCCGACAATGTCGAGATGGATGTGTTCGAATCGACCGGTGGGGGCAAAAGTTGAAGATGGTGAAATGGTGTGTCTGTGTATCTTTGCCTGCTGACAAGAAATACAACTACGAGCCCACTGAGCAACATCAGTATTCATTCCTGGCCAGAAGTATCTATTAGAGACAAGGCGACGAGAGCCTCGAACACCAGGATGACTCAGGTTATGCAGTAAGTCGAAAACTTCACGTCTAAGCCCAGTCGGTACGTACGGCCTAGCCGTATTAGTTGAAACTTCACATAAAAGTTCAGTGTCGGTGCCTGGAAGAGTAATAAACTTCAGTTGAAGTCGAGGGTTCGACATAAGGTCAGCGATTGGAGCGTTTTCATCAGCTTGAGCTTCGGCAAGTCGTTCGGCGATGTCAGGTAAAGTTATTGCTTCAACACGTGAAAGCGCATCAGCAACTGAATTGTCGAGTCCGGAAACGTACTTTATCTCAGTAAACTGACTAATAAAATTAACGAGGCGAATTCGCATAGGGGTGGCGGTTTCCGGTTTCTGCGTAAACGCGTGCACGAGCGGTTTATGATCGGTAAATATAATGAAGTGTCGGCCTTCTACGTAAGATCGGAAATGACGGACAGCCCGATGTATAGCAAGTAGCTCACGGTCATATGTTGAATAGTTACGCTGTGCTGGTGTTAGTGCTTTAGAGAAAAATCCGAGGGGCCTCCAACTATTTCCATCTCTTTGCTGTAGAACGGCTCCTATAGCAGTGGCAGAAGCGTCACATGCTATAGAGAGCTCTGTATCAAAATTAGGGTGAGCCAAGAGTGCAACTTGCGATACATCACCCTTGCATTGCTCAAATGCTCTAATAGCCTCGTCAGACCAGTCGATGGTGGTATGGTCATTTTTCTTGGCATTGCCTACAATAGAATGAAGTATTTGCTGCGCCTCAGCGGCTCTTGGTAAACACCGTCGATAAAAATTGATCATACCTAGGAAGCGTCGGAGTTGTCCTTTGGTGGTAGGTCGAGGGAATGAAGCGATGCCTTGTACCTTGGAAGGAAGTGCCGTAATACCTTCAGCGCTTACAGCATATCCGAGAAACTCGACAGAGGATTGGGCAAACTTACACTTTGACGGGGTTATCTTCACCCCGTGCAGAGCTAAGCGTCCGAACACTTCCTCCAAGCGGTCTCGATGTTGCTGATCATCCTCCGATGCAACCAGGATGTCATCGAGGTACACGAATATATATGGTAGATCACGAAAAATGCCATCCATAAATCTTTGGAAGGTTTGAGCCGCATTTCTTAACCCAAAGCACGTTCGAGTTCACTCGAATGGGGACTTACGGGTCGCGTTCTAGCATTAAGTTGACGGTAATCACCACATGGTCTTATGCCTCCGCCTTTCTTCATAACTATGTGTAGAGGGCTAGACCACTGACTGTTAGAAGGTCGGCAGATTCCGTCGGCCATCATCTGCCGGAACTCTTCACGAGCCGCGTTATACTTGTCGGGCGCAATACGACGAGCGTGTGATGTTGCTGGTGGACCGGTAGTTTCAATGTAATGCCTCACGTCATGCACTGGATCTCGTAGAGACGCTGATGATGGTCGTATTATAGATGGAAATTTGCTTAGTATATCAGTACACCACTCCCCTAAAGGTACAGCTGATATTGATTGAGCAGGTAGAGAAGCAAGCTTACCCTTAGACGTGAGTCCCGTGGTTCGATTCACTAATTGCTGTCCCTTTAGATCGACTATAATACCATAACGGTACAGGAGGTCAGCACCTATGATCGGTTGGTTAACATCAGCAAGTATAAAACTCCAGATAATCGGTCGGCGAAGTCCGAGGTCCAAGTGCTTGGTAGCCTCTCCGTAAGTAGGTATAACCGTACCATTGGCAGCATAATAATAATAATAATAATAATTTATTAATTCTTCATAATAACAAAAAATAACATTTACCAACCATTAATAAAATATCTTTAGCATGACCTATTGGTCGCCTGCCTAGAGTAGTCTCTACAAAACTGTAATAACATTATAAAATATGTATACCTTTTTTTTTTTTTTTTTTTTTTTTTTTTTTTTTTTTTTTTTTTTCTTTTTTTTACATAAAATATTTAACTTCATATAGATTCCATTTAACAATTACAAATTATTAGATACTCCCTACCAAAAAACTATATATTAATTTTGTTTACATATCTATACAGCTTTCATTTTTTTTTTTTTTTTTTTTTTTTCTCTCTTACATCCATATATTTTATCTATTTCAAAACTTAATAATAAATAATAAATAAATAAATAGCATAATAAACATTTTTGAATTTTATAAAGTGTAAAAATAAACCCTTTAAACATTAATTAACTATACATAAAAAACAGCAATCACAAATCACTATAGGAATAGAGACAAATTATAAATAATAAGATGCTAATGGATAATAAATAATTATACCTTAATTGACCAGTTAACTAATAATTAATTGCCATAAATAAAGTACATGCAATAATAAATAAATAAATAAAAAATATACTAAATTAAACAATAACAAATTAACAACCATAAAAATAACAAATTTTTAAATATTATCATAGTTTTATTATTCTTTTATACATTTTTATTTTATTTTTTGTTTAGATGAGAAATTTCCTACGTTTAAAGGCATCTTCAATAAACATATTTATTTTGTCAAAACCCTTCCCATTTAGTATCTCAATAATTAATTGTGTTTCTAAATTTACAAAACCAAAATGATTTTTTCTCTCGTGATTTAAAGCTGGACAGGAGCCTAGAAAATGTTGAATAGTTTCAGGTTCAGACTGACCACAACAAGGGCACATTCTGTCTTCCTCTTTAAGCCATGGTTTATTCATTAAATTAAGCAAATCTCCTCGAGCTTTCAATATATTGCTTATATATGGAATATTGTTTTTATCCTGTAGATAAGCCTTACTTTCCATATCGTAGTTTAATATGCTGTACACGGTCCTTGAACTGCGAGCTTTTACTATATTCTCCTCGCAGTAGCGTACACAGACATTTTTTTCGGAGGGGGCCCAACCTAATTTAACTTATATGCGGGTTTAGCATATCCCATAATTTATTATAATTGTAATTTCTCCCCCTTTTCAACACTCTAATTTCAATTTCTAACCTCATATTTAATTAAATTAAAATCCTATGAGGTAACACCTCACTATGTGATGTGATCGTTCTAAAGAACGATTATGTCTCCGATTCCAATAATTCCAAGACAGAAATCTGTTCCAGTTATCAGACATTTTTGATCCCGTTTCTGGCTGTTAGTCTGTCTCTCGCTCAATCATTGCGAACAATTCTTAAAAACTACTCTTTCGATTTTAATGAAATTCGGATGGCAGTTAATTAGCATATAAAAGTCCATTGTTGGTCCTATATAAGGTCCAATCTTCTGGTCCCATTTCCCTCCACCACATTTCTCCACCTGCCACCATTTCTCTTCCACATGTGCACACACATACATTTATTTACACCTTATCTTCAAAAATATTCATCTGATTTTATAAAACTTATCTGATAGAAGCTCACAGATTAATTTTAACTCTCTGCGCTGTTTAAATTTTGGTAAATTGATACTTTAAATCATGTAAAAATCAAACCAATTTTGACTAATTTAAAAAAGGAGGTAAAATTGAGTAAATTTAACATGAATAAAGTATCAATATAGCAATATTTTAAGAGCGCAGACGGTTGAAATTATTCTTGGGTTATCTGCGGGCTACTTTAAACAAACCATTAAAATTTCATAAAAATCAGATGAGTACTTTTGAAGATATAGGTGTAAATAAATGTATGTCTGTGCGAATGTGATCAGCAATGTTATAACCTGGCTAATTATGACCTACCATCAAAATTTCAATAAAATTGGACGAATAGCTTTTAAGATATGTTGGTTCGCAAAAATTGAAGGAAAGGCGGACACGGGACCCAAACTGTACCCTGATGTTGAACAGATTTCTGTCTTGGAATGTGTGAAATCGGAGACATAAAAATTGTTCGTTCTTCAGAACTGTCACATATCTTCCGTTTCCTTTGGTAAGCTCGGAAGCAAAACGTGATCCATACTGCAAAAGCAAACGTGGATTTGGAGCACATACGAATTTCAAATTTTTATCTAGAAGAGAATTCTTCTCTAAGAAAATTAAATACCTATTGCAAAACAAAAGAATCATTCGCTCATTCGCTGGGTAATTACATGGGACATTTAACATCAAATGTTTTCTGAACGCTTTTTGAGTTTTTAGATTTAAATTTAATATTACTATGTAATATGAATCAGTTTTTTCTCAAAATGATAAACCGATTTATTTATATTGCCTCTGTTTTCCCCACTACATGTCGACGAACACTAGTCCGACCTGAGTCAGCAAGAGGGGAATGCCGCATAGACAAGAGGACCCACATAGCGTTCTACACACAATCCTGGTCCAAAACAAAAATTTGCTACTAAAATCCACAACCATCATTTTCCCGTTTAAGCCAGTCTAGTGTGCATATTTTAATTCAATTAATTTAATTCCATCGGCAAAAGTTCGAGTTGACTCGGGCCTCATTTAATTTAATGTGCTTAACACCTAGGCCGAGCCGGCAATCGGGTCTATTATTGAACGCATCCCAATTTATTTTGATGCATAATTTCCATCGACAAAATCGGGCCTACTAGCAATCAGGCCGATTCATTGTACTCATCCTAATCAATTCAATGCACTTAATTCTATAGCAAAAAATCCGGGCCTAGCTGTCAATCGGAGCAGTCTATTTTTACGAATCCAAATTCAATTCATTGCATTAGGATTCGTAATGAATTGAAGCTGTCCTATAATGCAACCTATGCTATTGAACTGGACTAAAACCACAAAAAAAATCATTGAATTCAATTGGCGAAAAATCGGGCCCAGCTGAAATCGGGTCGATAAAGTTTAATGTTTTTAGTTCCACTGGCAAAGATCAAGGCCTAGTCGGTAAATGAGCCGATTTATTTCATGCATCCTAATTTAATTCAATGAATCTAATTCCATCAGCAAAAATCTCGGTCCAGCCAAAATCGGGCCGCTATAGTGTTTAATAGTTTTAGTTTCATCGACAAAAATCCGGGCCCAGCCGACAGTCGGGCCGTTATAATGTTTAATAAATTTAATTCCATCGTCCAAAATCCGGGCCCAGCGGACAGTCGGGCCGGTATAGTGTTTAATAAATTTAATTCCATCGGCAACATCCGGGCCCAGCCGACAGTCTGGCCGGTATAATGTTTAATAAATTTAATTCCATCGGCAAAATCCGGGCCCAGCCGACAGTCGGGCCGTTATAATGTTTAATAAATTTAATTCCATCGGCAAAATCCGGGCCCAGCCGGCAGTCGGGCCGGTATAGTGTTTAATAAATTCAATTCCATCGGCAAAATCCGGGCCCAGCCGACAATCGGGCCGGTATAGTGTGAAAAATTTAAACTGAATTTAATTCTATCGGCAAATCCGGGCCGAGCTTATTTGGGGTGATTAAGTGTATACACACCATTAGATAATACTTAATTAATTTCTTTTATTGGAAAATATTTACAGCCAATTCGAATGCATCTGTCATTACTGTGTTTTTTTGGTTTTAAGTGTATGGCGGGTCTTAGGTATGTAATCATTTCGGGGGGGGCCAGGGCCCCTTGGGCCCCCCCCTGTGTACGCCACTGTCTCCTCGAGAAAGCCACCTTTCATTTTTATTATTAATTTATCTAATTTAGATTTCCATATGTTTGGTTCGGTTTGCCAATCAAAATCAATTCCGAATTTAAGATTTAGTTCCTTCCATGTTTTAAACCAACCCGTGTTTTCTACAATAATCTTTCTAGCAAATATATTAGTTAGTCTATGATTTGGGTGTTGGAGGGTTTTAATTATATAATCAAAGTGTAGTTTTACTGTGTGAAGATGCAAGGGTAGCATGCCTGTCTCTACGGCAAGGATGTAAGAGGGAGTGTGTTGCGGCAAATGTAATATTCGTTTGAAGAATTTTCTCTGTATTATTTCTATTTCCTCGTACTGGTTAATTCCCCAGATTTGACAACCGTAGCATATAATGGCTTTTATTGCTGCATCAAAAACAGATACTTTTTTTTGAATATGGAATGAAATTGTTATCTATTATTGCTTTCCAAGATATGTTTAAACTAATTTTAGAAGCCGAGCACCGATCTTGTAAATGTTTAGTATATGACATTTTAGGTGTAAAAATGATCCCTAAATACTTATAACTATTAACAATTTCTAATCTAGTATTGCCGTAGAAAAATTTGTCGTATTTCTTCAATTTTCCTCCTTTCCTAAAAATCATTAATATAACCGTACCATTGGCAGCATAAAGAAGGAATGATGATGGACCTTGTTTGTAAAATTTTTTAGCCGGCAAGGCTGATATTGTTGCCCCAGTATCAATAAGGTAACAAATATTAGACTTAGGGTCAATAATATGAAGCCAGCGGTTAACCAGGTCGGCAGCTGAGTCCGCCTCTTCGGCTGCCGGACCTAGTTTTCCGAAGGAGTCTGGCTACCAGTGGCAGATCGATTTTTCCACGAGCAAGGGGCCCTGCACTTTTTTGCCTCCTTGCCGAATCGCTGATGGTAATAGCACAAATTAGGGTTGTTGGAAAAATTCTTACCTCGGCTCCTGGAGCGGCTTCTCGACTGGTCGTGGGATGACTTTAATTGCAACTTCACAGAAGCAAGCTCGGCGGTGAGAAGTTCAATGGCTTGCAGTATAGAGTCTCCTGAAGAGGTCACGGCAGATGGTGTCGATGGTCGCGGCTGGTCGACAGAACCTATGGCTGGTTCGTAAATCTCCGAGAGCCGTTCAGCCATTGATGAAAGCTTGTCTAGGTCCGTGTGTTCGGTAATGGCTAACGCAGCTTGAAGACGCTCTGAGAGTCCTCGGAGCCACAGCGATCGAAGGATATCCTCTGATATAGTTGTGCCCGCAAGGCGCCGCATCTCACGTAGGTATTGAGATGGTTTTTCATCGCCTATCTTTCTCTCTTCTAACAATCGACGGATTCGCCTAGTCTCCGACTCTCCATATATAGATATGAGTCTTGTCTTAATAGCCTCATAGGGGTCAGCTGGAGGAGACTTGACCAGATCGCTGATTTGAGTGAGTACGTCAAATTCCAGGTTAGCCACTATTGCCTGGAACTTGAGCTCACTGGATGTTATCTTACTGGTGCCAAAAACTGCGGCAGCTTGGCAAAACCAGAGTTCCGGGTCAGCCTTCCAGAACTGCGGGATTCGGAGAGTCGCTATCGACGACGCTTGACCTTCGCCGTTGCCGCCGAGGCCAAAAGGAGTTTGGGCGGGCTTATCGTCTTCGTTCACCATCGTGCCCAAAGTTACTCAACACGAGTTCGAATAATCCGATAAAAAAATAAATTTAAAATAAAAACAGTACTTACTGCGACTAATATATAATATATCGACTTATATATCACGTCGAGGTCACCACTTTAGCGTAAGACGCATAAAAAAACAATGTAAACTGTTTTGGAACAATTCTTTAATCGAAAGAGACGCGACACAAGAGAGAGAACAGAACAGAATACAAAAAACGTGGCACGTGTTTTTAAATCAAGAAGCACACTGATAAGTCTGAACACTTTAACAAGTGTAACTTTTTGAACTCGAATAAGAAGAAATAAGAAACTTAAATTTACGGGGGGGCCGCTACACGACATTATAACCTGCATCTAAATAACCTTCTATTTGAGTTTAATTCCAATTCTTATTTGTTTTTAATATTGAATCTCTTATCTCTGCGATTAAAAGTTCTAATAATTATTGTTATTTATTAAAATAATAAATAAAAACTGTGCTATGGACGAAAATGTAGATAAAATATTGTATGTACCTCGTGAGTAAAGTGCCATTATTCCCCTCGCGATAATTATCTCCCTCGGCTGCGCCTCGGGAGCTAATTCGAGTTATTCCCGCGGCTGCGCTTGGGAATTAAAGAGTCTAAGTCCCTCGGCTTCGCCTCGGGATTTAGGGACCATGGTTCCTTCGGCTTCGCCTCAAGAACCAACTTTTCGTGCGTGTACCTCGCTCAGGGAATAATGGCTTACTTTACTCCCTAGGTGCATAAATAACTATTATGGTATTTATTATTATTTTAATAAATAACAATAATTATTAGAACTTTTAATAGCAGATATAAGAGATTCAATATTAAAAACAAATAAGAATTGGAATTAAACTCAAATAGAAGGTTATTTAGATGCAGGTTATAATGTCGTAAACAAAGATAAACATGGTCAAAAAAGCGCAGTGCCGCCAACCTGATTTCAACAACTTCATTACATTACCCATACATTTTCTACTATTTATAAAATAATTAAGTTGAAATCTTTACATTTTTGCCCTACTTTACTTTTTCGCCCTACTTTTACTTTTTCTCCCTACTTTTTGTGTCAGGGATGTAAAGACCTGTTTTAGTCCCTCTAAACTAATTCAAAATCATAACTTTTTTTCCCTACTGGAGATAAAATTATTATTTGCTCTTCTTCTTAATTGCCAACTTTTGTGTTTTTATATTGTTTTAGTGTATTACCCCGACCCTAAACCACTGAGATCTAGCCTAACTTAAATTTCTAGGTTATAATTGAAGCGAGCGTAGCGAGCTTCCTACATTCAACGAAATATGCTCCGTGTCTGTCTGTCTGTCTGTCTGTCAGTAACGTTTACGCGTGTGACGATAACTTGAGTAAAAGTTAACCGATTTAGTTGAAATTTGGTATACATGTTCCTCTTACTAATACTCAGGCTAAGTTCGTTGGACAGCGTGATCCGTCCATGAGTTCGCGCGCAACGCTCGCGTAAACGAGAGGTACAAAAATTAAATTGGAATTTCAGGACGGGAAAAGATTCTATCATCATCTACTCGATGAGACGAACATTTTTTTCAAATAACATTTTTTACTAAAACCAACAGCGACACCGCTATGACTTAATAAAGATCGCTAAAACTATTAAAGCGGACCTAAACGTTTATAATAGAGAAAACAACCTTTTTACCGATATCTTACGATCTAACGAAACGATTTTAATAAAACTTCATATACACCATCTAATGTACAATTGAAACAGGTATGCAAAATTTCAACTTGATACAAGCAAAATTCTTTGCGTAGTGACGAGATACATTTATAATAATTGTTTAAAAGCTACCGCGGGTGGTGAAGATTGTTATAGTCGTATAGTGTATGGTTTGTTTAGGAAGTAAAGCTTCGTACCGAGTACCCCCACTCTTCCCTACACTACCCTCTTCCAGTTATCTTCAACTATGACATTCATCATGATTAATAAATTTCAATATTCAGTATTTCATTGCAATACGCTCGCTTCAATGATAGAGCCACGCGATGCCTTATATATATATATATATATATATATATATATATATATATATATATATATATATATATATATATATATATATATATATATATATATATATATACAACTCAACTCTGCCGCACAACTACAAAACAAAGACATGCTTCGTACATTTGACCTCAACTATTCAACAGACTTCCAGCCTCTCTTAAAAACATAAATAATTTTAACACATTCAAAATGAAAATCAAAGAGCATCTGTTAAATCAGATATAAAATCACTAAAACAAATTATAGAAATAGGTATACCAAATATAAATAAATTATTAATTTGATAAGTAATAAATTAAAATAAAGAAATAAAAAATGAAATTAAAATAACTATAACAGAACACAAAGAAAAATATAAAAATAATCACACTACCAATATTAATATTTTTATATTTGATAAAAATGTTTGTTGTAGATTTAAAGAATAAAGAAATTTTATTTTTAAGAAATAAATTCTAAATTTAAATAAAGAGAAAAATGTAACATAGTATTAGAGACGGGGCCCTCTCTCTAGGTGTCTAACACTTACTTAGAGCCCTCACCAATTATTATTTGATGTACTACCAAAAAAAAAAAAGATAGAAAAAAAAAATTAATTGTTTGAAACACGTATTTATGTATGGTGGAAATAAATTATTATTATTATTATTATTATATATATATGTATAAATGTATATATATATATATATATATATATATATATATATATATATATATATATATATATATATATATATATATATATATATATATATATATATATATATATATATATAGATATAGATATATATAATCCAGGGACAGGGAATAATAAAAGGTGGGTATGATTAAGAAGGATACAAAAAAAAAAAAAAAATAAAGATTAGATGAATAAACTGTTCACTCTTTATTAGGCAAGTGGAATCTTCACTTGCCTTGGCCCAGGGTACATAACCAAGAAACAAATTATATTTTTACCGGGTAGATAATTAACTAGAAATAAATCGATACAACGGAATACTGATACGGCATATTGATACGGGATACTGATACGGATACTACGGGATACTGATACAGGATACTGATACAGATACTGATACGTATACTGGATAGAACCCGTATCAGTGTCTTGTAGTATCCATATCAGTATTTCTTAGTATCCGTATTAGTATCCACATCAGTAGTATCTGTACCCTTATCCGTATCAGTATCCTGTATCAGTATCCCGTATCACTATCCCGTATCAGTATCCGTATCAGTATCCCGTAGTATCAACATCAGTATCCCGTATCAGTATCCGTATCAGCATCCGTATCATATCAGTATCCCGTAGTTTCCGTATCACTATCCCGTATCAGTATCCGTATCAGTATCCCGTAGTATCAACATCAGTATCCCGTATCATTATCCGTATCAGCATCCGTATCATATCAGTATCCCGTAGTTTCCGTATCAGTATCCCGTATCATTTTCCGAATCAGTATCCGTATCAGAAACTTTTTCAGTATCTGTATCAGTATCCTGCAGTATCCATATCAGCATCCGTATCATATCAGTATCCCGTAGTATTCGTATCAGTATCCCGTAGTATCAGTATCAGTATCCCGTAGTATCCGAATCAGTATCCCGTAGTATCCGTATCAGTATCCGTATCAGTATCCCGTAGTATCCGTTAGTATCCGTATCAGTATCCCGTAGTATCCGTATCAGTATCCAAATTAGTATTCGTATCAGTATCCGGATCCCGTATTGGTATCCGTATCGGTAACTGTATCAGCATCCTTATCATATCAGTATTCCCTAGTGTCCGTATCAGTTTCCTGTAGTATCCGTATCAGTATCCCGTATCAGTATCCATATTAGTATTTGTATCAGTATCCGTATCCCGTATTGGTATCCGTATCGGTAACTGTATCAGTGTCTGTATCAGTATCCCATATCAGTATCCGTATCAGTATTCCATAGTATCCGTATCAGTATCCGTATCCCGTAGTATCCGTATCAGTCCTTATCATATCAGTATCCCGTAGTATCTGTACCCGTATCAGTATCCGTATCAGTATCTCGTTGTATCCGTATCAGTATCCTGTAGTATCATATATATATATATATATATATATATATATATATATATATATATATATATATATAGATATAGATATATATAATCCAGGGACAGGGAATAATAAAAGGTGGGTATGATTAAGAAGGATACAAAAAAAATAAAAATAAAGATTAGATGAATAAACTGTTCACTCTTTATTAGGTAAGTGGAATCTTCACTTGCCTTGGCCCTGGTTACATAACCAAGAAACAAATTATATTTTTACCGGGTAGATAATAAACTAGAAATAAATCGATACAACGGGATACTGATACGGGATACTGATACAGGATACTGATACAGGATACTGATACGGGATACTGATACTACGGGATACTGATACGGGATACTGACATTACGAGATACTGATACAGGATACTGATACGGATACTGTACGTATCAGTATCAGTATCTGTATCACTATCCCGTATTAGTATTAGTATCCCGTATCAGTATCCGTATCAGTATCAGTATCCCATAGTATACCATAGTATCCATATCAGTATCCGTATCCCGTTGTATTCGTATAAGCATCCTTATCATTTCAGTATCCCGTAGTATCGGCATCAGTAACTGTATCAGTATCCCGTAGTATCAGTATCCCGGAGTTTCCGTATCAGTATCCGTAGTATCAGTATCAGCACCCGAATCAGTATCCCGTATCAGTATCGGAATCCGTATCCGTATCAGTATCAGTATCCCGTAGTATCCGTATCAGTATCAGTATCCCGTAGTATCCGTATCAGTATCAGTATCCCGTAGTATCCATATCAGTATCCCATATAAGTATCCAAATTAGTATTAGTATCAGTATCCGTGTCCCATATCGGTATCTGTATCGGTAACTGTATCAGTATCTGTATCAGTATCCCATATCAGTATCCGTACCAGTATTCAAATCAGTATCAGTATCCGTATCAGTATCCGTATCCCGTAGTATTCGTATCAGTCCTTATCATATCAGTATCCCGTATCATTTTCCGAATCAGTATCCGTATCAGAAACTATCTGTATCAGTATCCTGCAGTATCCATATCATATCAGTAGTTTCCGTGAATCTCATGGTATCAGTATCAGTATCGGTATCGGTATCGGTATCGGTATCGGTATCGGTATCGGTATCGGTATCGGTATCGGTATCGGCATCGGTATCAGAAACTGTATCAGTATCTGTATCCCGTATCAGTATCCGTATCCGTATCAGTTTCCCGTATCAGTATCCTTATCAGAAACTATCTGTATCAGTATCCTGCAGTATCCATATCATATCAGTAGTTTCCGTGTATCTCATTATATCCGTATCAGTATCAGTATCAGTATCAGTATCGGTATCGGTATCGGTATCGGTATCGGTATCGGTATCGGCATCGGTATCGGTATCGGTATCAGAAACTGTATCAGTATCTGTATCCCATATCCCGTATCAGTATCCGTATCCCGTATCAGTATCCGTATCCCGTATTAGTATCCGTATCCCGTATTAGTATCCGTTATTAGTATCCGTATCCTGTATTAGTAGCCCGTAGTATCCGTATCAGTATCCCGTAGTATCCGTATCAGTATCCCGTAGTATCCGTATCAGTATTAGTATCCTGTAGTAACCAGTATTAGTATACGTATTAGTATCCCGTAGTATTAGTATCAGTATCCCGTAGTTTCCATCTCAGTATCCTGTATCAGTATCAGTATAGGTATCCCATAGCAGTACCAGTGTAACGGGGAAGCCAAGTCCAGAATATTCTAGGAAAGCAGTGTAGACCTTAGGCTAGCAAAGGCTCGAATTTCTGTCTAGTGGTGCTTTCCCCCACCAAGAATCTAACAGACTAAGCCCTAGCACAGAGTCACACGGGGAGTCCGATCTTAGCTCTGGAGGTGTACACATCTTACAACAATCACTCACACACATTAATATACAAATAAATAACTATCAAACATATTAACCAGTTTCATTATTCCACTCACCAAATCCCCGTTACATTGGTGGCAGCGGAGGATTCACCCCACACAATTAAATTCACATCATTCATTTAATTTTTAACATACATTTTTTAAAACAAAAACAAAACACCCCTCCAGAGACGCGAGTGCACTGAACAAAAAAAAAAAAAAAAAAAAAACAATCAACGTCAACAACCGGACACAGGATTCAATAATAAGGTAAGAAATTATTTTTTAATATCTATTATCTGCATTTATCACAAATTTTTCAAATTATTCACTTTATTTTTTCATACCTCAATATAATACATTCCCACTTGTCACAATCCAATAAATTCCCTTACAAATAAAAACACGTAACATTCACCAATACACATTTAAAATAAATAAAACACATAATCAAATAAATAAATAAATAATAATAATGTCTCAGGTAACTATTAACCTATCCAACCTCCCCTACATAAGGTGTGAGTTTTTAACTCAGATCCTGACAGACCTCGACATACACCATGACGGGACCGCAAGAGATATGAGGGCCAAATTACAAAAATTCATTAAGAAACAAACCAAAGACAACCCTCTCAGGGTTCCTGAGGAATATTTAATCCCTAAGGAATCCTTACCTGAACTCCCAACGGACCCTGTTGACATCAGTCGTCTTTTCGACAAGGTAGCAACTGAGACAGGTGTTAGTCCAAAGGACGTCGATAATATGACGGCCAATGAGTTTAATGTCGCTGCTGCAATCGCAGAGGTCAAAACCGACTATCGCCAAACCAAGGAGGAAATAGCTAGTTTAAAAGTTGCACTTAATATAATTTTAGATGACATACATGAACGCAATGCGCGAACACGTACTCTAACACCCTCAGAACAACCTCAAACTTCACACACACAACCTCAAACTACACACAAAGCCTACTCGAACCAACTCATATCACCACAACAAATAAATTTAACCTTAGTTCAAGCCATCCCCAAATATTCCGGTAACCACACAGACCCTGACATTGAGCACATTTTTGAGAGTGTCGAAAATGCATCCCGTCTTTCTGACTGGTCGGAAGGGCAGCTTAAAGCTGTCTTCCAAATGAAGCTGGACGGAGCGGCTCTAACATTCTTTAACGCCTTTAAACTAAACAACCATAACTTTACTTGGGCAGAGCTCAAAAATGCATTTTTGAAAAGGTTCCGGTCAGACCAGGAACAGAAGCCTCACAACATTCTCAAAAAGTTGACTCAACTCAAACCCGAACCACACGACACGCTTAAGTCCTTAGCAGACAAAATTAATCACATAACGGCAAAACTAAATCTAGCAGCTCGAACTGACCCTTTAGAAACGTTTTCCTTGATGCTAGATCACCTGGCTCAGGAAACGTTTCTAAACAATATTAACCAAAAATTCAGGGACTTGGTAAAAGCCAAGTTACCAAAGTCATACAACGACACTGTTCGGACGGCTTGCAGCCTCCAAGAATTAGGGTTGGATCCGGGATCCACAAAACCGGAGCCCAAACAAGTCTTCTTTGCTGATAAACCCGAAGAATTTCCTTATAAAGCCGCTCTGCTAAAGGACAAAAGCCCAACACAACAACACACCAACACACCACGGTCTCAATCACCAGAAAAACATAACAAAATAAAAGTCCCACAGTACAAAACACCCAATTTAAACACTTATAAACATAACCATTATCAAGCACCGCCGAAATGTCAATATTGTCAAAATTCATTTCACTGGCACAGTGAATGTCCTAACAAACCTAGAAGACAGTACAAATCACCTAATTCTTCTAGAGGTAGTTCGCCGTCCAGTTATAACTCCTATAACAGATATAGGTCACATACACCTTACAGTTCTCCCCGAGTTTCAAGGGAACAATCACCCTCAATTTCTTATAACAGGAGACGATCTCCTACATCTCGAAATAGGTCCCAAACACCACCAAGGCGAACAGAAACACACACACAAAATACCACCTGCCAATTATGCTACAAACAAGGTCATGAGGCACGACATTGCTACAAATATACAAAAACAATATATTGTAAATTTTGCAAGCAAACAGGGCACACGGCAGTAGAATGTAGTCAACTGAAACAACTTTTAAACTAGACACGCGGGGGATGGAACAAATAAATATTTCATTTCCCCCGCCTCACCAATCATCTCAACAAACAAAGACTCATCAACAAATTCAACCACAAACAACCACCATAAAACATACCCAAATAATTCCACAAACAAAGTCGATAGGCACACAATTTCCACTAATAAATAATAAATTCACAACACCAAATTGCAACACAACAGTAATAACTATACCATCAATAAATGTAGCAGATAAACAAGCTCTCATTATAGCAAAGATAAACAAAATGCCAGTTGTAACACTCCTAGATACAGGTTCAGCGGTATCAGTTATTCACCCTAATTTGTTAACTAAGACTGAAGTCATCAACCCTGTAGATGTCACACTCAAAGGTATAACAGGTCAGGTTATGACTGTACAAGGACAGACTGATTTAACCATTACTTTAGGCCAAAGAAGACAATTCACTCATTCATTCTTAGTCTCAGACTTTAACAACACTAACTTTAACCTTATTTTAGGCCTAGATTTCTTTAATAAGCACAATGGTATTATCAACTTTCAACTCGCAGAAATATCATTGGGGTTAACGAAAATAAAGTTTGTAGACCAGAGAAAAAGTAGGTCAAAGGAACAGCTGATTAACCTCCTACATCACAAACATCATAACAGAGGAGATAAACAAAAAGCTGACGCAGACTTAGACACTTTATTAGATAGCACAGGACAACGAACTTGTAGGTCAGCAGATTCCACAACTCAGCTGGACTCGCACACTCAAACCAATAGACACACCCGGACAAGCACACTTCCAAACCTCTCATTAACTAGACTGTTTAATAGACTAAAACTTGAACTTCCACCTCGAACAGAAATAGTAAAGACCATAGAGGTTAGAAAGTTACAAAATGACTGGACAAACAAAACGATACTTTTAACATCAGGGGACACTTTGCCTAGTGGAGTATACATTTCTCCTTCTATTCAAATTGTCCATGACCCATTTAAATACACAATTCAAATTTATAACACAAATCATTATAAGGTAGTTTTAAGAAAGCGCACACCAATAGCCAATATTGAACAAATTCCAGAAGCTTATTTACAATCGGATAAAGCCATGCAAACTGTCACGATATCTGTCAACAATATAACAACTACAAACAAACACAAAGCAAACTCAATAATAAAAATGTCAAGCGAAGAAAAAGCTTCATTAATTAAGTCCCTTAGAAAGAAACTAGATCATTTATCCAAAGACGATCAAGATATAGTAGTTAAGGGCCTTGAACCAGTTTATTCTGTGTTTTCTCATGAAAATTATCCCAAATTAGGAACAGCTGTAGGGTACACCCATCACATTAATACCACAGATGAAACCCCTGTCTTTAAAAAACCATATAGATTGGCTCATTCACAAATCCCTATTATGAAAGCACTTATTCAAGACGGAGTTGACTCAGGAGTTTTGAGAGAATCTCAAAGTCCATGGTCGGCACCTTGTAGGATAATACCAAAAGCCTTCGAAGGCCCCCACATAGATATACAAGACATGACATTAGAAGACATTAAACGACGTTATAGACTAGTTGTAGATTTACGAGGACTAAACGCAAAAATTTTGGATGAAGCACACGATATACCGAACATTACAGAGACACTCAGTAACTTAAATAAGGCCGACACATACTCAACAATAGACTTAGTTTCGGGTTTTCATCAAATCGCTTTAGACAAAGAATCTCAAGACAAAACTTCATTTTCCACAGGCTTAGGCAAAAGCTATTGCTACAATAAATTACCTATGGGACTTTCTAGTGCGCCCAAATCCTTTCAAAAATATATGGACCGCACATTAGCCAACCAAATTGGACGAAATGCATTTGTATACCTTGACGATGCAGTTGTTCACTCGAGTGGAGGAATTTTCCCTCATTTAAAATCACTTGTAGAAACACTTGAAAAATTTAAAGAAGCAAATTTGTACGTTCAACTAGAAAAATGCACATTCTTCCTCAAAGAAATTAAATATTTAGGCCACATAATTACGGCAGATGGTATATCGGCGGATCCAAGGAAAATCGAAGTCATTCAGAAATATCCAGCACCCAAAAATTTAAAAGAATTAAGACGTTTTCTTGGTATGACAACATATTTTAGACGGCATGTAAATTCCTTTGCACAAATAGCTACTCCACTAACTGCTCTTACACGTAAGGATACAGCATACGTTTGGACGGAAGAATGTCAAAAGGCATTTGAAACCTTAAAAGAAAAATTAATAAATCCACCGGTTTTAGCATTCCCAAATTACAACCATCCTTTTATTCTGACCACAGACTGTTCACAAATTGCACTAGGTGCAATATTAAGCCAAAATATTGACAAAGAACGTCCAATCGCATACCACAGCCGTCAGTTAACACCTAGAGAATCACGTTACAGTGCCACCGAGCGTGAGGCGCTCGCAGTAATAGACAGTTTAAAACATTTTCGTTATTGGGTACAGGGTTACCCAATAGAAATCCGTACAGATCACCAACCACTTTCCTTTTTGTCGTCCATTCGAAATTCCAATAATTCTAGATTATGTAATTGGGCATTAATTCTCCAAGAAATAGCACCAAATGCTACAATTAAATACTACCCCGGCTCAAAAATCGAGCATGTAGATGCTCTGTCACGAATAATTTGCAACATATCAGCCAATAAACCGAATACAGATCAAACGTCTCAAGTACAACTCAACTTAGATTTACCGACAATTAATTTTTTCCAAGACAACGATGTAGAATGTCAAAACCTCCGAAATTCCAAACAATACACAACCGGACTAGATAATCTTATTTACTACACTAAAGACAACAAACGACTGATATTAGCACCACAAACATTACGATACAAAATAATGACCCTATTTCACGAAAACCCTGCTTTAGCAGCTCATCAATCGAGACTTAAAACTCTAAAATTAATTCAAACCACTTATTACTGGCCAGGAATGTACAAAGACATTGAAGATTTTTGTAGGAGTTGTAACAGCTGTAATCAAAGAAAGACACACGGACAACAAACAGCCGAACTAGGAAAATTTCAAAGACCATCATACAGTTTTCAAGCCATGTCCATGGATATTTGTGGGCCATATCCCAAATCAGAAGACCAAAACCAATATATTTTAGCTGTAATAGACCAGTACAGTAGGTTTTTATTTTTAATTCCCCTTCAAAATCAAACAACCCAAACAGTAGCAAAAGCCCTATTAACTCACGTATTCTCAGCAGTAGGCTGCCCTAGCATCCTGCTGAGTGATAATGCGAAAAATTTCACGTCCACACTAATGTCAGAATTGGCCAAATTATTTCAAATCAAACAAGTATTTTCAACGCCATATCATCCCAGTTCAAATGGCTTGGTAGAGAATATATTTAAAGGCGTTAATAACTCCCTAAGTCATTACACTAACATCAGACAAACAGATTGGGACAAGTATGTTAAATTAATTCAAATGTCACACAACATAAGTCACCATGAAAGCACAAACTTTAGTCCACACGAAATAGTTTTCGGTTTCCCCATGCGACACATTGGTTTCGTAGACAATATATCCACTAACAGGCCCAAATACAAAACACAAATAGCCGAACTTAAAAAGAAACTGAGAGATGTATTCGATCAAACAGACGCTTTTCAAGTTCAAGCGGCTCAAAAGAGAGAACACCAATACAACAAACATTACAAGACTAGCACAAGAAACTATAAGGTAGGCCAACTCGTATATTTACATAAACCCCAAATAAAGAAAGGAACTGTCCACAAACTTGCCCGTAAATGGACAGGGCCTCACGCGATAACACGTATTATTAGTCCATTAACAGCTCAACTACAAGTAGGCAATAGAAAACTTACAGTACACATAAACAGAATAAAACCAGCAATAAAAAGGCACAGCAAACATAAAGTACCATTCACAACCCCACCAGACCAAAATCAAAACTTGAGTGATGCATCATCAGACAGTACTGATGAATCAGGTAGTACTGATGAATCAGACAACGATAATCAGACAGCAAGAAACCAAAATCTACAACCAAACCCAAATGCAAGACCAACTCATCACATGGCCTTAAGACCACGACAAAAATAAAATAATTTTAAAATGAAATAATTTAATTATAAAATCATTCCAGTATTTTCCTAATTGTACATTCATCAATATTAATTTCTGTAAATAAAATATCATTTTCAGGAACTTTTATTGCAATAATGACTTCAAGGTTAATTTCAGACGCTCATATTATTATCTCATTACTAACACTATTCTTTTGTTTTAGATAAATGACGCCTTATACAGAGGCACACGTGCAGATTGCTGATGAAGGGTCAAAGCCCCCTTCAACATCAAATTAATACAATATTACATTATGCATTTTTTTTCAGCTTCCATAAATTTTCCCACCAAACCATATTTTCCTGCCATATCCAATTCCCAACCAGACTTGCAATTTTGCAATAATACTTCACACGTACTTACTGGATCGTATTTCTTTTTAATTTTATGCCTATTGTATTTTTTTTCCTGCCTTACCCAGGCAAATGATCCATTTAATCACATAAGTGTAAAATGATCCTTCAAGACACTGAAGGCATACTGTATATCAAGTTCCTAGTCAGCATTTCCATTGTCTCCCAGACGGAGTAGATCTATAACAAGATTGTGCAAACGGAATTTTTTTTAAACCGACTCAGATTAATCATAATTTATGTCAATTCATAAGAAAAGCATAATATAAAATTAATTTATCCGTAATCATGTAATTTTTTTTTTATTTTAAAGATAAAAGAACATATTACTTAAGATTTCATAATTGCTTCACACACTCTGTCAAGTTTTAGTTAAAAAAAAAAAAAAAAAAAAAAAAAAAAAAAAAAAAAAAAAAAAAAAAAAAAAAAAAAAATGTAAGATAATAACGTAGTAATTTAAATTGTAAGCCAAAGCTTTAAGGAATGTGGAACGGACAGAAAAAAAAAAAAAAAAAAAGATAAAGAAAGACTGAGCTCATCAAAATCACAATCAGCTGATCTTCAAAACAAAAGAAGGTAAACAAACGTATCCCTCTCTCTTTCTTTTAATTCACCATAACATGAAACACTAACACCAAACTGTAACAACTTAGTGCTTTTATGGGCCAACAGCAGAACTTCTCCTTCCATCAACTCCTTCCTTAATCTCCAATGGGAAGTATGATGGAAGGGTGATCAGTCTCATCATAATATATATCATCAATCATCACTACTGTATCATCTCGCGAATGAGACATACAGTCGGGGTTTAACCCCTCACATGGATCATCACTACTGTATCATCTCGCGAATGAGACATACAGTCGGGGTTTAACCCCTCACATGGAATTCAGGGAGTGCACAAACCTCCCTGATTCTACAACAAACCAACAACAACAATCTTCAACAATATTGACTGACACCCAAAAATAGAAAACTCCCACTAATCTTACCATTAACCTTATCCTTGGTAACCTACTTTCACTTTACCCTTTACCCATCGGAGAAACTAAATTCTGCTTGCATTGGTTTCACTGATGTACTTGCTGGTCCAAACAGTTACCATATATCACACAACACGAAAATTCAATAGGAACGAGAGAGTGAGACGTGATATCAGCATGCTCAGTAATAGCCTTTCCACAGTCCTCAACCAAGCTAGATAAATAGTTAGTAGTTCATTCAAATTAATAATTTAAGAATAAATTGAATCCGAATAATTAGAGGAAATTATTTTATTATAAACAAAGGCATATAACCTAATAATAATCATTATAATTATAAGAAACAGTAAATTTAAATAAATGTATATGTTTAACTTAAAAATAACTTTTAAGCTTATTATTAATATATTAAATACATGTATATAATATAATAATAAAAAAAAAAAAAAAAAAAAAAAAAAAATTTAATACTAATAGTAAGAAATTCTTCATAATTATAAGAAAAAAAAAAAATAATAATAATAATGTAATTTTAATTAATCTATTTTAATAATATTTAAATGTTACAGCATAATAATGTGATATGTGTAAAACTATTGTAATCACACACACAATAGGTACACACTCCGACAAATGTAGGTGAACGGAGAGAGACCCTATTAACACGAACGTAATCTTCAAGACACTCCTAAACCTAAACTCAACACGTGGATTACTCCAACTCACCACGGTTCACCAAGAGTCCACCAAAACACCTCTTTACGGAACTGAAGGACAACACACAACATACTATACTCTCAGGACCCATCAACAATGGTCTGGTCACCAACTGCCAGGACCATCACTGAATCAACAATGGCCTGGCCACCAACTGCCAGGACCATCCCGCAACAACAACCAGGTCACCATCACCACGCTACCAGCACCCATCATCCCAGGACCACTTGAATTCATCAACTCATAAGGTCTCTCCTCCTTTCCGCGACACATTGTATCAAGTATACACCTCCAGCTCAAAGTCACAAACCAAATCAATACAAACACTACACTGCCTTGGCTACTTCCTTCTTCGGGGAGTAACCTGTTCGCAGGTGCTCACTCTCCAAAGAAGGGGGGTCTGTAACGGGGAAGCCAAGTCCAGAATATTCTAGGAAAGCAGTGTAGACCTTAGGCTAGCAAAGGCTCGAATTTCTGTCTAGTGGTGCTTTCCCCCACCAAGAATCTAACAGACTAAGCCCTAGCACAGAGTCACACGGGGAGTCCGATCTTAGCTCTGGAGGTGTACACATCTTACAACAATCACTCACACACATTAATATACAAATAAATAACTATCAAACATATTAACCAGTTTCATTATTCCACTCACCAAATCCGAATCAGTATCTCGAAGTATCCGTATCAGTAACCGTATCAGATTCCGTATTAGCATCCCGTATCACTATCCGTATAAGTATCCCATATCAGTATCAATATCCGTATCAGTATCAGTATCGTGTAGTATTCGTATCAGTATCTGTATCAGTATCCCGTAGTATCCGTATTAGTATCCCATATTAGTATCAGTATCAATATCCGTATCTGTATCAGTATCCGTATCAGTATCCGTATCAGTATCCCATAACAGTATCCGTTCAGTATTCGTATCAATATTAGTATCCGCATCAGTATAAGTATCAGTATATGTATCCGTATCAGTATCCGTATTAGTATCAGTATCAGTATCCCGTAGTATCCGTATCGGTATCCGTATTAGTGTCCCGTATCAGTATCCGTATCAGTATCCGTATCAGTATCCGTATCAGTATCCGTATCAGTATCCGTATCAGTATCCGTATCAGTATCCGTATCAGTATCCGTATCAGTATCCGTATCAGTATCCGTATCAGTATCCGTATCAGTATCCGTATCAGTATCCGTATCAGTATCCGTATCAGTATCCGTATCAGTATCCGTATCAGTATCCGTATCAGTATCCGTATCAGTATCCGTATCAGTATCAGTATCAGTATCCGTATCAGTATCCGTATCAGTATCCGTATCAGTATCCGTATCAGTATCCGTATCAGTATCCGTATCAGTATCCGTATCAGTATCCGTATCAGTATCCGTATCAGTATCCCGTAGTATATCAGTATCCCCTAGTTTCCGTACAGTATCCTGTAGTATCCATATCAGTATCCCGTATAAGTATCCAAATTAGTATTAATATCAGTATCCGTGTCCCATATCGGTATCTGTATCGGTAACTTTATCAGTAACTGTATCAGTATCTGTATCAGTATCCCATATCAGTATCCGTACCAGTATTCGAATCAGTATCAGTATCCGTATCAGTATCCGTATCCGTATGAGTTTCCCGTATCAGTATCCGAATCAGTATCCCGTAGTATATCAGTATCCCCTAGTTTCCGTACAGTATCCTGTAGTATCCATATCAGTATCCCGTATAAGTATCCAAATTAGTATTAATATCAGTATCCGTGTCCCATATCGGTATCTGTATCGGTAACTGTATCAGTATCAGTATCAGTATCCCATATCAGTATCCGTACCAGTATTCGAATCAGTATCGATATCCGTATCAGTATCCCATAGTATCCGGATCAGTATCCGTATCCCGTAGTATTCGTATCAGTCCTTATCATATCAGTATCCCATATCATTTTCCGAATCAGTATCCGTATCAGAAACTATCTGTATCAGTATCCTGCAGTATCCATATCATATCAGTAGTTTCCGTGTATCTCATGGTATCAGTATCAGTATCAGTATCGGGATCGGTATCGGTATCGGTATCGGTATCAGTATCGGTATCAGAAACTGTATCAGTATCAGTATCAGAAACTGTATCAGTATCTGTATCGGTATCGGTATCAGTATCGGTATCGGTATCGGTATCGGTATCGGTATCGGTATCGGTATCGGGATCGGTATCGGTATCGGTATCAGTATCGGTATCAGAAACTGTATCAGTATCTGTATCCCGTATCAGTATCCGTATCAGAAACTATCTGTATCAGTATCCTGCAGTATCCATATCATATCAGTAGTTTCCGTGTATCTCATTATATCCGTATCAGTATCAGTATCGGTACCGATACCGATACCGATACCGATACCGATACCGATACCGATATGGGACACGGATACTGATATTAATACTAATTTGGATACTTATATGGGATACTGATATGGATACTACAGGATACTGATACTGATTCGAATACTGGTACGGATACTGATATGGGATACTGATACAGATACTGATACAGTTACCGATACAGATACCGATATGGGACACGGATACTGATATTAATACTAATCTGTTTTAAACCATTTATGTCTTAATTTGTTAGAAGCTAGTTAGCTCAGGAGTTTTAAATCTAGTCCTTGCTTTGTTGGTTGTTTTTATCACTTTTTTCTTTGTTAATTATTAATTATTTATTATTACTACTATATTTATTCATTGGTTTGTGTTATTTATTGTAAATTTTTTATTTGTTAATTAGCTAATCTATTTATTGTATACATAATAATGTACTTTGAATAATAATGTACTATTATTGTATTGTTAGAGTGTCTCTCTCGTGGTGTGAACACACTGTAGAGGACTCGCATCAAAAATGTAAATAAATAAATAAAATAAATAAATAAATTTGGATACTTATACGGGATACTGATATGGATACTACAGGATACTGATACGGAAACTAGGGGATATTGATATACTACTGGATACTGATTCGGATACTGATACGGGAAACTGATACGGATACGGATACTGATACGGGATACAGATACTGATACAGTTTCTGATACCGATACTGATACCGATACCGATACCGATACCGATACCGATACCGATACCGATACCGATACCGATACCGATACCGATACCGATACCGATACTGATACTGATACCATGAGATACACGGAAACTACTGATATGATATGGATACTGCAGGATACTGATACAGATAGTTTCTGATACGGATACTGATTCGGAAAATGATACGGGATACTGATATGATAAGAACTGATACAAATACTACGGGATACGGATACTGATACGGGATATGGGATACAGATACTGATACAGTTTCTGATACTGATACTGATACCGATAACGATACCGATACCGATACCGATACCGATACCGATACCGATACCGATACCGATACCGATACCGATACCGATACCGATACCGATACCGATACCGATACCGATACCGATACCGATACTGATACTGATACGGATATAATGAGATACACGGAAACTACTGATATGATATGGATACTGCAGGATACTGAAACAGATAGTTTCTGATACGGATACTGATTCGGAAAATGATACGAGATACTGATATGATAAGGACTGATACGAATACTACGGGATACGGATACTGATCCGGATACTATGGGATACTGATACGGATACTGATACTGATTCGAATACTGGTACGGATACTGATATGGGATACTGATACAGATACTGATACAGTTACTGATACAGTTACCGATACAGATACCGATATGGGACACGGATACTGATATTAATACTAATTTGGATACTTATACGGGATACTAATATGGATACTACAGGATTCTGTACGGAAACTAGGGGATACTGATATACTACGGGATACTGATTCGGATACTGATACGAGAAACTCATACGGATACGGATACTGATACGGGATACAGATACTGATACAGTTTCTGATACCGATACCGATACCGATACCGATACCGATACCGATACCGATACCGATATTGATACCGATACCGATACCGATACCGATACCGATACCGATACCGATACCGATACCGATACCGATACCGATACCGATACCGATACCGATACCGATACCGATACTGATACAGATACGGATACTGATACTGATATGGATACTGATACTAATATGGGATACTAATACGGATACTACGGGATACTGATACAGATACTGATACGAATACTACATGATACTGATACTGATACGGATATTGATACTGATATGGGATACTAATACTGATACTGATACAGGATACTGAGATAGAAACTACGGGATACTGATACTAATACTACGGGATACTAATACGTATACTAATACTGGTTACTACAGGATACTGATACTGATACGGATACTACGGGATACTGATACGGATGCTACGGGATACTGATACAGATACTACGGGCTACTAATACAGGATACGGATACTAATAACGGATACTAATACGGGATACGGATACTAATACGGGATACGGATACTGATACGGGATACGGATACTAATACGGGATATGGGATACAGATACTGATACAGTTTCTGATACTGATACTGATACCGATACCAATACTGATACTGATACTGATACTGATACGGATACGGATATAATGAGATACACGGAAACTACTGATATGATATGGATACTGCAGGATACTGATACAGATAGTTTCTGATACGGATACTGATTCGGAAAATGATACGGGATACTGATATGATAAGGACTACGATACGAATACTACGGGATACGGATACTGATACGGGATATGGGATACCGATCGGTATCGGTATCGGTATCGGTATCGGTATCGGTATCGGTATCGGTATCGGTATCGGTATCGGTATCGGTATCGGTATCGGTATCAGTATCAGAAAAAGTATCAGTATCTGTATCCCGTAGTATCCATATCAGTATCCCGTATAAGTATCCAAATTAGTATTAGTATCAGTATCCGTGTCCCATATCGGTATCTGTATCGGTAACTGTATCAGTATCAGTATCCCGTAGTATCCATATCAGTATCCCGTATAAGTATCCAAATTAGTATTAGTATCAGTATCCGTGTCCCATATCAGTATCTGTATCGGTAACTGTATCAGTATCTGTATCAGTATCCCATATCAGTATCCGTACCAGTATTCGAATCAGTATCAGTATCCGTATCAGTATCCCGTAGTATTCGTATTAGTCCTTATCATATCAGTATCCCGTATCATTTTCCAAATCAGTATCCGTATCAGAAACTATCTGTATCAGTATCCTGCAGTATCCACACAATCACAACCACAACCACAATCACAACCACAATCACAATCACAACCACAACCACAACCACAACCTCAACCACAACCACAACCACAACCACAACCACCACCACAACCACAACCACAACCACAGACACAGACACAGACACAGTTACAGACACAGACACAGACACAGACACAGACACAGCCACAGACACAGCCACAGCCACAGACACAGACACAACCACAGACACAGACACAACCACAACCACAGACACAGACACAACCACAGACACAGACACAACCACAACCACAGACACAACCACAACCACAACCACAGACACAGACACAGTTACAGACACAGACACAGACACAGACACAGACACAGCCACAGACACAGCCACAGCCACAGACACAGACACAACCACAGACACAGACACAACCACAACCACAGACACAGACACAACCACAACCACAACCACAGACACAGACACAGACACAGTTACAGACACAGACACAGACACAGACACAGACACAGACACAGACACAGCCACAGACACAGACACAACCACAGACACAGACACAACCACAACCACAGACACAGACACAACCACAGACACAGACACAACCACAACCACAGACACAACCACAACCACAGACACAACCACAACCACATCCAAAACCACAGACACAGACACAGACACAGTTACAGACACAGACACAGACACAGACACAGCCACAGACACAGCCACAGCCACAGACACAGACACAACCACAGACACAGACACAACCACAACCACAGACACAGACACAACCACAGACACAGACACAACCACAACCACAGACACAACCACAACCACAGACACAACCACAACCACATCCAAAACCACAGACACAGACACAGACACAACCACAACCACAGACACAACCACAGACACAGACACAGACACAGACACAACCACAGACCCAGACACAGACACAGCCACAACCACAACCACATCCACAACCACAAACACAACCACAACCACAACCACAACCACAGACACAGACACAGACACAACCACAACCACAGACACAACCACAGACACAGACACAGACACAACCACAGACCCAGACACTGACACAGCCACAACCACAACCACAACCACAACCACAACCACATCCACAACCACAATCACAATCACAATCACAATCACAACCACAACCACAACCACAACCACAATCACAATCACAATCACAATCACAACCACAACCACAACCACAACCTCAACCACAACCTCAACCACAACCACAACCTCAACCACAATCACAATCAATATCACAATCACAATCACAACCACAACCACAATCACAACCACAATCACAATCACAATCACAACCACAACCACAACCACAACCACAACCACAACCATAACCACAACCACAACCACAACCACAACCACAGACACAGACACAGACACAGACACAACCACAGACCCAGACACAGACACAGCCACAACCACAACCACAACCACAACCACATCCACAACCACAATCACAATCACAATCACAACCACAACACAAGCACACAAAAAAGGGGACAAAAGGAGACAAAAAAAGGGGACAAAATGGGACAAAAGGGGACAAAAGGGGACAAAAGGGGACAAAAGGGGACAAATGGGGACAAATGGGGACAAAAGGGGACTAAAAAAGGGGACAAAAAAAGGGACAAAAAAGGGGACAAAAAAGGGGACAAAAAAGGGGACAAAAAAGGGGACAAAAAAGGGGACAAAAAAGGGGACAAAAAAGGGGACAAAAAAGGGGACAAAAAAGGGGACAAAAAAGGGGACAAAAAGGGGTCAAAAAAGGGGACAAATGGGGACAAATGGGGACAAATGGGGACAAAAGGGGGACAAAAAAGGGGACAAAAAAGGGGACAAAAGGGGGACAAAAAAGGGGACAAAAAAGGGGACAAAAAAGGGGACAAAAAAGGGGACAAAAAAGGGGACAAAAAAGGGGACAAAAAAGGGGACAAAAAAGGGGACAAAAAAGGGGACAAAAAAGGGGACAAAAAAGGGGACAAAAAAGGGGACAAAAAAGGGGAAAAAAAAGGGGACAAAAAAGGGGACAAAAAAGGGGACAAAAAAGGGGACAAAAAAGGGGACAAAAAAGGGGACAAAAAAGGGGACAAAAAAGGGGACAAAAAGGGGACAAAAAAGGGGACAAAAAAGGGGACAAATGGGGACAAATGGGGACAAAAGGGGGACAAAAAAGGGGACAAAAAAGGGGACAAAAAAGGGGACAAAAAAGGGGACAAAAAAGGGGACAAAAAAGGGGACAAAGAAGGGGACCAAAAAGGGGACAAAAAGGGGTCAAAAAGGGGTCAAAAAAGGGGACAAATGGGGACAAATGGGGACAAATGGGGACAAAAGGGGGACAAAAAAGGGGACAAAAAAGGGGACAAATGGGGACAAATGGGGACAAATGGGGACAAAAGGGGGACAAAAAAGGGGACAAAAAAGGGGACAAAAAAGGGGACAAAAAAGGGGACAAAAAAGGGGACAAAAAAGGGGACAAAAAAGTGTGGTTGTGTCTGTGTCTGTGTCTGTGTCTGTGGTTGTGGTTGTGTCTGTGTCTGTGGCTGTGTCTGTGGCTGTGTCTGTGTCTGTGTCTGTGGTTGTGGTTGTGGTTGTGGTTGTGGTTGTGGTTGTGGTTGTGGTTGAGGTTGTGGTTGTGGTTGAGGTTGTGGTTGTGGTTGTGATTGTGATTGTGGTTGTGTTTGTGGTTGTGGTTGTGGATGTGGTTGTGGTTGTGGTTGTGGTTGTGTCTGTGGTTGTGGCTGTGTCTGTGTCTGGGTCTGTGTCTGGGTCTGTGGTTGTGTCTGTGTCTGTGTCTGTGTCTGTGTCTGTGTCTGTGTCTGTGATTGTGGTTGTGTCTGTGTCAGTGTCAGTGTCAGTGTCTGTGTCTGTGGTTGTGGTTGTGGTTGTGGTTGTGTCTGTGGTTGTGGCTGTGTCTGTGTCTGGGTCTGTGTCTGGGTCTGTGGTTGTGTCTGTGTCTGTGTCTGTGTCTGTGTCTGTGATTGTGATTGTGATTGTGATTGTGGTTGTGGTTGTGGTTGTGGTTGTGATTGTGATTGTGATTGTGGTTGTGATTGTGATTGTGGTTGTGGTTGTGGTTGTGGTTGTGTCTGTGGTTGTGGCTGTGTCTGTGTCTGGGTCTGTGGTTGTGGTTGTGGTTGTGGTTGTGGTTGTGGTTGTGGTTGTGGTTATGGTTGTGGTTGTGGTTGTGGTTGTGGTTGTGGTTGTGGTTGTGATTGTGATTGTGATTGTGATTGTGGTTGTGATTGTGGTTGTGGTTGTGATTGTGATTGTGATATTGATTGTGATTGTGGTTGAGGTTGTGGTTGTGGTTGAGGTTGTGGTTGAGGTTGTGGTTGTGGTTGTGGTTGTGATTGTGATTGTGATTGTGATTGTGATTGTGATTGTGATTGTGGTTGTGGTTGTGGTTGTGATTGTGATTGTGGTTGTGGATGTGGTTGTGGTTGTGGTTGTGGTTGTGGCTGTGTCTGTGTCTGTGGCTGTGTCTGTGTCTGTGGTTGTGTCTGTGTCTGTGTCTGTGGTTGTGTCTGTGGTTGTGGTTGTGTCTGTGTCTGTGTCTGTGGTTGTGGTTGCGGTTGTGGTTGTGGTTGTGTCTGTGTCTGTGTCTGTGGTTGTGTCTGTGGTTGTGGTTGTGTCTGTGTCTGTGTCTGTGGTTGTGGTTGTGGTTGTGGTTGTGGTTGTGTTTGTGGTTGTGGTTGTGTCTGTGGTTGTGGTTGTGTCTGTGGTTGTGGTTGTGTCTGTGTCTGTGTCTGTGGTTGTGGTTGTGGTTGTGGTTGTGGTTGTGGTTGTGTCTGTGCACAGACACAGACACAGACACAGACACAGCCACAGACACAGACACAACCACAACCACAGACACAGACACAGACACAGACACAACCACAGACACAGACACAGACACAACCACAACCACAGACACAACCACAGTACTTTTCTGAGTACTTTTTCTGAGTACTTTTTCTGAGTACATTTTCTGAGTACATTTTTTAGTACTTTTTTAGTTTTTTTAGTACTTTTTTTTGTACTTTTAAGTATTTTTTTTAGTACCTTTTTTTAGTACCTTTTTTAGTACCTTTTTTCAGTCCCCTTTTTCAGTCCCCTTTTTAGTCCCCTTTTTTAGTCCCCCTTTTTAGTCTCATTTTTGTCCCCTTTTTTGGTCCAATTTTTGTCCCCTTTTTTGTCCCCTTTTTGGTCCCATTTTTTTGTCCCCTTTTTTGTCCCCTTTTTTGTCCCTTTTTTGTCCCCTTTTTTGTCCCCTTTTTTGTCCCTTTTTTTGTCCCCTTTTTTGTCCCCTTTTTTGTCCCCTTTTTGTCCCCTTTTTTGTCCCCTTTTTGTCCCCCTTTTTGTCCCCCTTTTTGTCCCCTTTTTGTCCCCTTTTTTGTCCCCTTTTTTGTCCCCTTTTCTGTCCCCTTTTTGTCCCCTTTTTGTCCCCTTTTTTGTCCCCTTTTTTGTCCCCTTTTTTGTCCCCTTTTTTGTCCCCTTTTTTGTCCCCTTTTTTGTCCCCTTTTTTGTCCCCTTTTTTGTCCCCTTTTTGTCCCCTTTTTTGTCCCCTTTTTTGTCCCCTTTTTGTCCCCTTTTTTGTCCCCTTTTTTTGTCCCCTTTTGTCCCCTTTTGTCCCCTTTTTGTCCCCTTTTTTGTCCCCTTTTTTCCCCTTTTTGTTCCCTTTTTGTCCCCTTTTTTGTCCCTTTTTTGTCCCCTTTTTAGTCTCATTTTTGTCCCCTTTTTTGGTCCCATTTTTGTCCCCTTTTTTGTCCCCTTTTTGGTCCCATTTTTGTCCCCTTTTTTGTCCCCTTTTTGGTCCCCTTTTTGTCCTCCTTTTAGTCCCCTTTTTAGTCCCCTTTTAGTCCCCTTTTAGTCCCCTTTTAGTCCCTTTTTAGTCCCCTTTTAGTCCCCTTTTTTTGTCCCCTTTTTAGTCCCCTTTTTTAATCCCCCTTTTTTAGTCCCCTTTTTAGTCCCCTTTTAATCTCCTTTGTAGTCCCCTTTTTTAGTCCCCTTTTTCTTGTACTTGTACGTACTTGTACTTGTACGTACTTGTACTTGTACTTGTACGTACTCGTACTTGTACGTACTCGTACTTGTACGTACTCGTACTCGTACTCGTACTTGTACTTGTACTTGTACTTGGTACTATTGCTATTACTATTACTATTGCTATTACTATTACTATTAAGTAATACTACTATTAAGTAATACTACTGGTAATAGAATTAATTTTGATATTTTGATAGATTTATATACACACAAGTGGTGTACTTGTACTAGTACTAGTACTTGTACTAGTACTTGTACTTGTACTTTTTAGTACCTTTTTTTAGTACCTTTTTTTAGTACCTTTATTTAGTACCTTTTTTTAGTCTGTGTCTGTGTCTGTGTCTGTGTCTGTGTCTGTGGTTGTGGTTGTGATTGTGATTGTTATTGTGGTTGTGATTGTGATTGTGGTTGTGGTTGTGATTGTGATTGTGATTGTGGTTGTGGTTGTGGTTGTGGCTGTGGCTGTGTCTGTGTCTGTGTCTGTGTCTGTGTCTGTGTCTGTGGTTGTGTCTGTGGTTGTGGTTGTGGTTGTGGTTGTGGTTGTGGTTGTGGTTGTGGTTGTGGTTGTGGTTGTGGTTGTGGTTGTGGTTGTGGTTGTGGTTGTGGTTGTGGTTGTGGTTGTGGTTGTGGTTGTGGTTGTGGTTGTGGTTGTGGTTGTGGTTGTGGTTGTGGTTGTGGTTGTGGTTGTGGTTGTGGTTGTGGTTGTGGTTGTGTCTGTGGTTGTGGTTGTGTCTGTGTCTGTGGTTGTGTCTGTGTCTGTGTCTGTGTCTGTGTCTGTGTCTTGTCTGTGTCTGTGGCTGTGTCTGTGGCTGTGTCTGTGTCTGTGTCTGTAGTTGTGTCTGTGGTTGTGGTTGTGTCTGTGGTTGTGGTTGTGGTTGTGGTTGTGGTTGTGGTTGTGGTTGTGGTTGTGGTTGTGGTTGTGGTTGTGGTTGTGGTTGTGGTTGTGGTTGTGGTTGTGGTTGTGGTTGTGGTTGTGGTTGTGGTTGTGGTTGTGGTTGTGGCTGTGGTTGTGGTTGTGGTTGTGGTTGTGGTTGTGGTCTTTTTTTTTGTCCCCTTTTTTGTCCCCTTTTCTGTCCCCTTTTTGTCCCCTTTTTGTCCCCTTTTTTGTCCCCTTTTTTGTCCCCTTTTTTGTCCCCTTTTTTGTCCCCTTTTTTGTCCCCTTTTTTGTCCCCTTTTTTGTCCCCTTTTTTGTCCCCTTTTTTGTCCCCTTTTTTGTCCCCTTTTTGTCCCCTTTTTTGTCCCCTTTTTTGTCCCCTTTTTGTCCCCTTTTTTGTCCCCTTTTTTTGTCCCCTTTTGTCCCCTTTTTGTCCCCTTTTTGTCCCCTTTTTTGTCCCCTTTTTTCCCCTTTTTGTTCCCTTTTTGTCCCCTTTTTTGTCCCTTTTTTGTCCCCTTTTTAGTCTCATTTTTGTCCCCTTTTTTGGTCCCATTTTTGTCCCCTTTTTTGTCCCCTTTTTGGTCCCATTTTTGTCCCCTTTTTTGTCCCCTTTTTGGTCCCCTTTTTGTCCTCCTTTTAGTCCCCTTTTTAGTCCCCTTTTAGTCCCCTTTTAGTCCCCTTTTAGTCCCTTTTTAGTCCCCTTTTAGTCCCCTTTTTTTGTCCCCTTTTTAGTCCCCTTTTTTAATCCCCCTTTTTTAGTCCCCTTTTTAGTCCCCTTTTAATCTCCTTTGTAGTCCCCTTTTTTAGTCCCCTTTTTCTTGTACTTGTACGTACTTGTACTTGTACGTACTTGTACTTGTACTTGTACGTACTCGTACTTGTACGTACTCGTACTTGTACGTACTCGTACTCGTACTCGTACTTGTACTTGTACTTGTACTTGGTACTATTGCTATTACTATTACTATTGCTATTACTATTACTATTAAGTAATACTACTATTAAGTAATACTACTGGTAATAGAATTAATTTTGATATTTTGATAGATTTATATACACACAAGTGGTGTACTTGTACTAGTACTAGTACTTGTACTAGTACTTGTACTTGTACTTTTTAGTACCTTTTTTTAGTACCTTTTTTTAGTACCTTTATTTAGTACCTTTTTTTAGTCTGTGTCTGTGTCTGTGTCTGTGTCTGTGTCTGTGGTTGTGGTTGTGATTGTGATTGTTATTGTGGTTGTGATTGTGATTGTGGTTGTGGTTGTGATTGTGATTGTGATTGTGGTTGTGGTTGTGGTTGTGGCTGTGGCTGTGTCTGTGTCTGTGTCTGTGTCTGTGTCTGTGTCTGTGGTTGTGTCTGTGGTTGTGGTTGTGGTTGTGGTTGTGGTTGTGGTTGTGGTTGTGGTTGTGGTTGTGGTTGTGGTTGTGGTTGTGGTTGTGGTTGTGGTTGTGGTTGTGGTTGTGGTTGTGGTTGTGGTTGTGGTTGTGGTTGTGGTTGTGGTTGTGGTTGTGGTTGTGGTTGTGGTTGTGGTTGTGGTTGTGTCTGTGGTTGTGGTTGTGTCTGTGTCTGTGGTTGTGTCTGTGTCTGTGTCTGTGTCTGTGTCTGTGTCTTGTCTGTGTCTGTGGCTGTGTCTGTGGCTGTGTCTGTGTCTGTGTCTGTAGTTGTGTCTGTGGTTGTGGTTGTGTCTGTGGTTGTGGTTGTGGTTGTGGTTGTGGTTGTGGTTGTGGTTGTGGTTGTGGTTGTGGTTGTGGTTGTGGTTGTGGTTGTGGTTGTGGTTGTGGTTGTGGTTGTGGTTGTGGTTGTGGTTGTGGTTGTGGCTGTGGTTGTGGTTGTGGTTGTGGTTGTGGTTGTGGTCTTTTTTTTTGTCCCCTTTTTTGTCCCCTTTTCTGTCCCCTTTTTGTCCCCTTTTTGTCCCCTTTTTTGTCCCCTTTTTTGTCCCCTTTTTTGTCCCCTTTTTTGTCCCCTTTTTTGTCCCCTTTTTTGTCCCCTTTTTTGTCCCCTTTTTTGTCCCCTTTTTTGTCCCCTTTTTTGTCCCCTTTTTGTCCCCTTTTTTGTCCCCTTTTTTGTCCCCTTTTTGTCCCCTTTTTTGTCCCCTTTTTTGTCCCCTTTTGTCCCCTTTTTGTCCCCTTTTTTGTCCCCTTTTTTGTCCCCTTTTTTCCCCTTTTTGTTCCCTTTTTGTCCCCTTTTTTGTCCCTTTTTTGTCCCCTTTTTAGTCTCATTTTTGTCCCCTTTTTTGGTCCCATTTTTGTCCCCTTTTTTGTCCCCTTTTTGGTCCCTTTTTAGTCCCCTTTTAGTCCCCTTTTTTTGTCCCCTTTTTAGTCCCCTTTTTTAATCCCCCTTTTTTAGTCCCCTTTTTAGTCCCCTTTTAATCTCCTTTGTAGTCCCCTTTTTTAGTCCCCTTTTTCTTGTACTTGTACGTACTTGTACTTGTACGTACTTGTACTTGTACTTGTACGTACTCGTACTTGTACGTACTCGTACTTGTACGTACTCGTACTCGTACTCGTACTTGTACTTGTACTTGTACTTGGTACTATTGCTATTACTATTACTATTGCTATTACTATTACTATTAAGTAATACTACTATTAAGTAATACTACTGGTAATAGAATTAATTTTGATATTTTGATAGATTTATATACACACAAGTGGTGTACTTGTACTAGTACTAGTACTTGTACTAGTACTTGTACTTGTACTTTTTAGTACCTTTTTTTAGTACCTTTTTTTAGTACCTTTATTTAGTACCTTTTTTTAGTCTGTGTCTGTGTCTGTGTCTGTGTCTGTGTCTGTGGTTGTGGTTGTGATTGTGATTGTTATTGTGGTTGTGATTGTGATTGTGGTTGTGGTTGTGATTGTGATTGTGATTGTGGTTGTGGTTGTGGTTGTGGCTGTGGCTGTGTCTGTGTCTGTGTCTGTGTCTGTGTCTGTGTCTGTGGTTGTGTCTGTGGTTGTGGTTGTGGTTGTGGTTGTGGTTGTGGTTGTGGTTGTGGTTGTGGTTGTGGTTGTGGTTGTGGTTGTGGTTGTGGTTGTGGTTGTGGTTGTGGTTGTGGTTGTGGTTGTGGTTGTGGTTGTGGTTGTGGTTGTGGTTGTGGTTGTGGTTGTGGTTGTGGTTGTGGTTGTGTCTGTGGTTGTGGTTGTGTCTGTGTCTGTGGTTGTGTCTGTGTCTGTGTCTGTGTCTGTGTCTGTGTCTTGTCTGTGTCTGTGGCTGTGTCTGTGGCTGTGTCTGTGTCTGTGTCTGTAGTTGTGTCTGTGGTTGTGGTTGTGTCTGTGGTTGTGGTTGTGGTTGTGGTTGTGGTTGTGGTTGTGGTTGTGGTTGTGGTTGTGGTTGTGGTTGTGGTTGTGGTTGTGGTTGTGGTTGTGGTTGTGGTTGTGGTTGTGGTTGTGGTTGTGGTTGTGGTTGTGGTTGTGGCTGTGGTTGTGGTTGTGGTTGTGGTTGTGGTTGTGGTCTTTTTTTTTGTCCCCTTTTTTGTCCCCTTTTCTGTCCCCTTTTTGTCCCCTTTTTGTCCCCTTTTTTGTCCCCTTTTTTGTCCCCTTTTTTGTCCCCTTTTTTGTCCCCTTTTTTGTCCCCTTTTTTGTCCCCTTTTTTGTCCCCTTTTTTGTCCCCTTTTTTGTCCCCTTTTTTGTCCCCTTTTTGTCCCCTTTTTTGTCCCCTTTTTTGTCCCCTTTTTGTCCCCTTTTTTGTCCCTTTTTTTTGTCCCCTTTTGTCCCCTTTTTGTCCCCTTTTTTGTCCCCTTTTTTGTCCCCTTTTTTCCCCTTTTTGTTCCCTTTTTGTCCCCTTTTTTGTCCCTTTTTTGTTGTTGTTTTGTGGTTGTGGTTGTGGTTGTGGTTGTGGTTGTGGTTGTGGTTGTGGTTGTGGTTGTGGTTGTGGTTGTGGTTGTGGTTGTGGTTGTGGTTGTGGTTGTGGTTGAGGTTGTGGTTGTGATTGTGATTGTGATTGTGGTTGTGATTGTGATTGTGTGTTTCGCATGTTGGTTCCCCGTAGTGATACTGATAGTGATAGTGATAGTGATAGTGATAGTGATACCGATACCGATAGTGATAGTGATACCGATACCGATACCGATACCGATACCGATAGTGATAGCGATACTGGTACTGGAACTGGTACTGGTACTGGAACTGGCACTGGTACTGGTACTGGAACTGGCACTGGCACTGGCACTGGCACTGGTACTGGCACTGGCACTGGCACTGACACTGACACTGACACTACCACTCACACTGATACTGATACAGATACTGATACTGATACTGAGTCAGTTTCCGTATTAGTATTCTGTAGTATCTGTATCAGTCCCCCGTATGATATCAGTATCCCGTAGTATCTATATCAGTATCTAGTAGTATCCGCATCAGTACTATCTGTACCCGTATCCGTATCAGTATCCCGTTTCAGTATCGTATCAGTATCTCGTGGTATTCGTATCAGTAATCGCGTGAGTACCCGTATGAGTATCCGAATAAGTACCCGTATTAGTATTCCGAAGATACGGATACTGATACTGATACTGATAATGATACTGATACTGATACTGATACTGATACTGATACTGACACTGACACTGATACTGATACTGACACGGATACTGACACTAATACTGATACGGATACGGATACTGATACTGATATTGATACTGATACGGATACTGATAGGGATACGGATACTGATACTGATATGGATACGGATACGGATACGGATACTGATACTGATAAGGATACGGATACGGATACGGATACGGATACTGATACGGATACTGATACGGATACTGATACTGATACGGGATGCTGATACGGAATCTGATACGGTTACTGATACGGTTACTTCGAGATACTGATTCGGATACTGGTACTGATATGGGATACTTATACTGATACTGATACGGGATACTGATACAGGATACTAAGATGGAACTACAGGATACTGATAGTGATACTACGGGATACTAATACGGATACTGATACTGGGGACTAATACGGATACTACAGGATCTGATACTGATACGGATACGGATACTGATATAGGATACAGATACGAATACTGATACGGAATCTGATACGGATACTGATATGGATAATACGAGATACTGATACGGATACTGGTACTGATATGGGATACTAATACTCATACTGATACGGGATACTGATAAAGGATACTGAGATGGAAACTTCGGGATACTGATACGGATACTACGGGATACTGATACGGATACCACAGAATACTGATACGGCTAAGGATAATGATATAACATACAGATACGGATACTGATACGGAATCTGATACGGAATCTGATACGGATACTGATACGGATACTACGAGATACTGATACGGATACTGGTACTGATTTGCGCGTTTGACGCGGGTTAGATGCGGTTAGTCGCGGTTTTGTCGTTGGTTTGACGCGGGATGGATGCGGTTATACGCGGGTTGAACGCGGGTTTGACGCGGGTTAGTCGTGGGTTAGACGCAGATAACACGCGGATAAGATGCGGGTTAGACGCGGGTTGGATGTGGGATAGACGCGGATAAGATGTGTGTTGGTCGCAAGTTTAACGAGGGTTAGACGCGGGTTGTTTCTTTTCTGCTAGATGGACGTTAAGGAATTATTTGATACGTGGGTTAGACAAAGGTTAGTCGCGGGTTAGACGCGGATAAGACGCGGGTTTGACGCGGGTTAGATGCGGTTAGACGCTGGTTAGAAGCGGGTTGGACGGGGGTTTTTTTTTTTTTTTTTTTTTTTTTATTTAAATAAATTTTTTATTTTTCTTATATAATACATTTTTTATAAAAATATAAATTCTCCCCACCACTTGAGGATCCGGGATCCTGTGCTGTGGTGGAAGTCTTCTCTTGACCATAATTATAATATTTAATATTTGTATTTAACAAGTTAATATAGGTTAGTCGCGGCTTAGACGTGGGTTGGACGCGGGTTAGTCGCGGACAAGACGCGGGTTAGATGCGATTAGACGCTGTGATTGTGATTGTGATTGTGATTGTGGTTGTGGTTGTGGTTGTGGTTGTGGTTGTGGTTGTGGTAGTGGTTGTGGTTGTGGTTGTGGTTGTGGTTGGGTTGGATGCGGTTAGACGCGGGTTTGACGCGGGTTAGTCGTGGGTTAGACGCAGATAACACGCGGATAAGATGCGGGGGGTAGACGCGGGTTAGACGCGGTTTTGTCGCGGGTTAGACCAGGATAAGACGCGGATAAGCCGCTGGTTTGACGCGGGTTGGATGCGGTTAGACGCGGGTTGAACGCGGGTTTGACGTGGGTTAGTCGTGGGTTAGACGCAGATAACACGCGGATAAGATGCGGGTTAGACGTGGGTTGGACTTGGGTTGTGGTTGTGGTTGTGGTTGTGGTTGTGGTTGTAGTTGTGGTTGTGGTTGTGGTTGTGGTTGTAGTTGTGGATGTGGTTGTGGTTGTGGTTGTGGTTGTGGTTGTGGTTGTGGTTGTGATTGTGATTGTGATTGTGATTGCGATTGCGATTGCGATTGCGATTGCCACGTCCAACCTTGCGGGTTGGACGTGGGATAGACGCGGATAAGATGTGTGTTGGTCGCGAGTTTAACGCGGGTTAGACGCGGGTTGACGCGGGTTGGACGCGGGTTTGACGCGGGTTAGATGCGGTTAGACGCTGGTTAGGAGCGGGTTGGACGCGGATAAAACGCGAATAAGATGCGGGTTACACACAGGTTAGACGCGGGTTAGACGCGGATAAGATGCGGGTTAGATGCAGATTGTACGCGGGTTGGACGCGGATAAGACGCGGGTTAGTCGCGGACCAGACGCGGGTTTGACGCGGGTTAGACGCGTGATGGATGAGGGTTAGACTCGGGTTGGACGCGGATAAGACGCGCGTTTGACGCGGGTTCGATGCGGTTAGACGCGGTTTTGTCGCGGGTTAGACGCGGTTTTGTCGGGGGTTAGACCAGGATAAGACGCGGATAAGCCGCTGGTTTGACGCGGGTTGGATGCGGTTAGACGCGGGTTTGACGCGGGTTAGTCGTGGGTTAGACGCAGATAACACGCGGATAAGATGCGGGGGGTAGACGCGGGTTAGACGCGGTTTTGTCGCGGGTTAGACCAGGATAAGACGCGGATAAGCCGCTGGTTTGACGCGGGTTGGATGCGGTTAGACGCGGGTTGAACGCGGGTTTGACGTGGGTTAGTCGTGGGTTAGACGCAGATAACACGCGGATAAGATGCGGGTTAGACGTGGGTTGGACTTGGGTTTGACGCGGGTTAAACGAAATTTTGACGCGGGTTAGACGCGGATAAGCCGCTGATTTGACCCGGGTTGGTTGCGGTTAGACGCGGGTTGAACGCGGGTTTGACGCGGGTTAGTCGTGGGTTAGACGCAGATAACACGCGGATAAGATGCGGGTTAGACGCGTGATGGATGAGGGTTAGACTCGGGTTGGACGCGGATAAGACGCGCGTTTGACGCGGGTTAGATGCGGTTAGACGCGGTTTTGTCGCGGGTTAGACGCGGTTTTGTCGGGGGTTAGACCAGGATAAGACGCGGATAAGCCGCTGGTTTGACGCGGGTTGGATGCGGTTAGACGCGGGTTTGACGCGGGTTAGTCGTGGGTTAGACGCAGATAACACGCGGATAAGATGCGGGGGGTAGACGCGGGTTAGACGCGGTTTTGTCGCGGGTTAGACCAGGATAAGACGCGGATAAGCCGCTGGTTTGACGCGGGTTGGATGCGGTTAGACGCGGGTTGAACGTGGGTTTGACGTGGGTTAGTCGTGGGTTAGACGCAGATAACACGCGGATAAGATGCGGGTTAGACGTGGGTTGGACTTGGGTTTGACGCGGGTTAAACGAAATTTTGACGCGGGTTAGACGCGGATAAGCCGCTGATTTGACCCGGGTTGGTTGCGGTTAGACGCGGGTTGAACGCGGGTTTGACGCAGGTTAGTCGTGGGTTAGACGCAGATAACACGCGGATAAGATGCGGGTTAGACGCGGGTTGGACTTGGGTTTGACGCGGGTTAAACGCGTGATGGATGAGGGTTAGACTCGGGTTGGACGCGGATAAGACGCGCGTTTGACGCGGGTTAGATGCGGTTAGACGCGGTTTTGTCGCAGGTTAGACGCGGTTTTGTTGCGGGTTAGACGCGGTTTTGTCGCGGGTTAGACCAGGATAAGACGCGGATAAGCCGCTGGTTTGACGCGGGTTGAACGCGGGTTAGTCGTGGGTTAGACGCAGATAACACGCGGATAAGATGCGGGTTAGACGCGGGTTGGACTTAGGTTTGACGCGGGTTAAACGCAATTTTGACGCGGGTTAGACGCGGATAAGCCGCTGATTTGACCCGGGTTGGTTGCGGTTAGACGCGGGTTTGACGCGGGTTAGATGCGGTTAGTCGCTGGTTAGAAGCGGGTTGGACGCGGATAAAACGCGAATAAGATGCGGGGTACTCACAGATTGGACGCTGGTTGGACGCGGATAAGACGCGGGTTGGACGTGGGTTAGTCGCGGACAAGACACGGGTTTGACGCGGGTTAGACGCGTGATGGATGAGGGTTAGACTCGGGTTGGACGCGGATAAGACGCGCGTTTGACGCGGGTTAGATGCGGTTAGACGCGGTTTTGTCGCGGGTTAGTCGCAGGTTACACGCGGTTTTGTCGCGGGTTAGACCAGGATAAGACGCGGATAAGCCACCTGTTTGCCGCGGGTTGGATGCGGTTAGACGCGGGTTGAACGCGGGTTTGACGCGGGTTAGTCGTGGGTTAAACGCAGATAACACGCGGATAAGATGCGGGTTAGACGTGGGTTGGACTTGGGTTGTGGTTGTGGTTGTGGTTGTGGTTGTAGTTGTGGTTGTGGTTGTGGTTGTAGTTGTGGATGTGGTTGTGGTTGTGGTTGTGGTTGTGGTTGTGGTTGTGGTTGTGATTGTGATTGTGATTGTGATTGCGATTGCGATTGCGATTGCGATTGCGATTGCCACGTCCAACCTTGCGGGTTGGACGTGGGATAGACGCGGATAAGATGTGTGTTGGTCGCGAGTTTAACGCGGGTTAGACGCGGGTTGACGCGGGTTGGACGCGGGTTTGACGCGGGTTAGATGCGGTTAGACGCTGGTTAGGAGCGGGTTGGACGCGGATAAAACGCGAATAAGATGCGGGTTACACACAGGTTGGACGCGGGTTAGACGCGGATAAGATGCGGGTTAGATGCAGATTGTACGCGGGTTGGACGCGGATAAGACGCGGGTTAGTCGCGGACCAGACGCGGGTTTGACGCGGGTTAGACGCGTGATGGATGAGGGTTAGACTCGGGTTGGACGCGGATAAGACGCGCGTTTGACGCGGGTTCGATGCGGTTAGACGCGGTTTTGTCGCGGGTTAGACGCGGTTTTGTCGGGGGGTTAGACCAGGATAAGACGCGGATAAGCCGCTGGTTTGACGCGGGTTGGATGCGGTTAGACGCGGGTTTGACGCGGGTTAGTCGTGGGTTAGACGCAGATAACACGCGGATAAGATGCGGGGGGTAGACGCGGGTTAGACGCGGTTTTGTCGCGGGTTAGACCAGGATAAGACGCGGATAAGCCGCTGGTTTGACGCGGGTTGGATGCGGTTAGACGCGGGTTGAACGCGGGTTTGACGTGGGTTAGTCGTGGGTTAGACGCAGATAACACGCGGATAAGATGCGGGTTAGACGTGGGTTGGACTTGGGTTTGACGCGGGTTAAACGAAATTTTGACGCGGGTTAGACGCGGATAAGCCGCTGATTTGACCCGGGTTGGTTGCGGTTAGACGCGGGTTGAACGCGGGTTTGACGCGGGTTAGTCGTGGGTTAGACGCAGATAACACGCGGATAAGATGCGGGTTAGACGCGTGATGGATGAGGGTTAGACTCGGGTTGGACGCGGATAAGACGCGCGTTTGTCGCGGGTTAGATGCGGTTAGACGCGGTTTTGTCGCGGGTTAGACGCGGTTTTGTCGGGGGTTAGACCAGGATAAGACGCGGATAAGCCGCTGGTTTGACGCGGGTTGGATGCGGTTAGACGCGGGTTTGACGCGGGTTAGTCGTGGGTTAGACGCAGATAACACGCGGATAAGATGCGGGGGGTAGACGCGGGTTAGACGCGGTTTTGTCGCGGGTTAGACCAGGATAAGACGCGGATAAGCCGCTGGTTTGACGCGGGTTGGATGCGGTTAGACGCGGGTTGAACGTGGGTTTGACGTGGGTTAGTCGTGGGTTAGACGCAGATAACACGCGGATAAGATGCGGGTTAGACGTGGGTTGGACTTGGGTTTGACGCGGGTTAAACGAAATTTTGACGCGGGTTAGACGCGGATAAGCCGCTGATTTGACCCGGGTTGGTTGCGGTTAGACGCGGGTTGAACGCGGGTTTGACGCGGGTTAGTCGTGGGTTAGACGCAGATAACACGCGGATAAGATGCGGGTTAGACGCGGGTTGGACTTGGGTTTGACGCGGGTTAAACGCGTGATGGATGAGGGTTAGACTCGGGTTGGACGCGGATAAGACGCGCGTTTGACGCGGGTTAGATGCGGTTAGACGCGGTTTTGTCGCAGGTTAGACGCGGTTTTGTTGCGGGTTAGACGCGGTTTTGTCGCGGGTTAGACCAGGATAAGACGCGGATAAGCCGCTGGTTTGACGCGGGTTGAACGCGGGTTAGTCGTGGGTTAGACGCAGATAACACGCGGATAAGATGCGGGTTAGACGCGGGTTGGACTTAGGTTTGACGCGGGTTAAACGCAATTTTGACGCGGGTTAGACGCGGATAAGCCGCTGATTTGACCCGGGTTGGTTGTGGTTAGACGCGGGTTTGACGCGGGTTAGATGCGGTTAGTCGCTGGTTAGAAGCGGGTTGGACGCGGATAAAACGCGAATAAGATGCGGGGTACTCACAGATTGGACGCTGGTTGGACGCGGATAAGACGCGGGTTGGACGTGGGTTAGTCGCGGACAAGACACGGGTTTGACGCGGGTTAGACGCGTGATGGATGAGGGTTAGACTCGGGTTGGACGCGGATAAGACGCGCGTTTGACGCGGGTTAGATGCGGTTAGACGCGGTTTTGTCGCGGGTTAGTCGCAGGTTACACGCGGTTTTGTCGCGGGTTAGACCAGGATAAGACGCGGATAAGCCACCTGTTTGCCGCGGGTTGGATGCGGTTAGACGCGGGTTGAACGCGGGTTTGACGCGGGTTAGTCGTGGGTTAGACGCAGATAACACGCGGATAAGATGCGGGTTAGACGTGGGTTGGACTTGGGTTGTGGTTGTGGTTGTGGTTGTGGTTGTGGTTGTAGTTGTGGTTGTGGTTGTGGTTGTAGTTGTGGATGTGGTTGTGGTTGTGGTTGTGGTTGTGGTTGTGGTTGTGGTTGTGGTTGTGATTGTGATTGTGATTGTGATTGCGATTGCGATTGCGATTGCGATTGCCACGTCCAACCTTTCGGGTTGGACGTGGGATAGACGCGGATAAGATGTGTGTTGGTCGCGAGTTTAACGCGGGTTAGACGCGGGTTGACGCGGGTTGGACGCGGGTTAGACGCAGATAACACGCGGATAAGATGCGGGTTAGACGTGGGTTGGACTTGGGTTTGACGCGGGTTAAACGAAATTTTGACGCGGGTTAGACGCGGATAAGCCGCTGATTTGACCCGGGTTGGTTGCGGTTAGACGCGGGTTGAACGCGGGTTTGACGCGGGTTAGTCGTGGGTTAGACGCAGATAACACGCGGATAAGATGCGGGTTAGACGCGTGATGGATGAGGGTTAGACTCGGGTTGGACGCGGATAAGACGCGCGTTTGACGCGGGTTAGATGCGGTTAGACGCGGTTTTGTCGCGGGTTAGACCAGGATAAGACGCGGATAAGCCGCTGGTTTGACGCGGGTTGAACGCGGGTTAGTCGTGGGTTAGACGCAGATAACACGCGGATAAGATGCGGGTTAGACGCGGGTTGGACTTAGGTTTGACGCGGGTTAAACGCAATTTTGACGCGGGTTAGACGCGGATAAGCCGCTGATTTGACCCGGGTTGGTTGCGGTTAGACGCGGGTTTGACGCGGGTTAGATGCGGTTAGTCGCTGGTTAGAAGCGGGTTGGACGCGGATAAAACGCGAATAAGATGCGGGGTACTCACAGATTGGACGCTGGTTGGACGCGGATAAGACGCGGGTTGGACGTGGGTTAGTCGCGGACAAGACACGGGTTTGACGCGGGTTAGACGCGTGATGGATGAGGGTTAGACTCGGGTTGGACGCAGATAAGACGCGCGTTTGACGCGGGTTAGATGCGGTTAGACGCGGTTTTGTCGCGGGTTAGTCGCAGGTTACACGCGGTTTTGTCGCGGGTTAGACCAGGATAAGACGCGGATAAGCCACCTGTTTGCCGCGGGTTGGATGCGGTTAGACGCGGGTTGAACGCGGGTTTGACGCGGGTTAGTCGTGGGTTAGACGCAGATAACACGCGGATAAGATGCGGGTTAGACGTGGGTTGGACTTGGGTTGTGGTTGTGGTTGTGGTTGTGGTTGTGGTTGTAGTTGTGGTTGTGGTTGTGGTTGTGGTTGTAGTTGTGGATGTGGTTGTGGTTGTGGTTGTGGTTGTGGTTGTGGTTGTGGTTGTGATTGTGATTGTGATTGTGATTGCGATTGCGATTGCGATTGCGATTGCCACGTCCAACCTTGCGGGTTGGACGTGGGATAGACGCGGATAAGATGTGTGTTGGTCGCGAGTTTAACGCGGGTTAGACGCGGGTTGACGCGGGTTGGACGCGGGTTTGACGCGGGTTAGATGCGGTTAGACGCTGGTTAGGAGCGGGTTGGACGCGGATAAAACGCGAATAAGATGCGGGTTACACACAGGTTGGACGCGGGTTAGACGCGGATAAGATGCGGGTTAGATGCAGATTGTACGCGGGTTGGACGCGGATAAGACGCGGGTTAGTCGCGGACCAGACGCGGGTTTGACGCGGGTTAGACGCGTGATGGATGAGGGTTAGACTCGGGTTGGACGCGGATAAGACGCGCGTTTGACGCGGGTTAGATGCGGTTAGACGCGGTTTTGTCGCGGGTTAGACGCGGTTTTGTCGGGGGTTAGACCAGGATAAGACGCGGATAAGCCGCTGGTTTGACGCGGGTTGGATGCGGTTAGACGCGGGTTGAACGTGGGTTTGACGTGGGTTAGTCGTGGGTTAGACGCAGATAACACGCGGATAAGATGCGGGTTAGACGTGGGTTGGACTTGGGTTTGACGCGGGTTAAACGAAATTTTGACGCGGGTTAGACGCGGATAAGCCGCTGATTTGACCCGGGTTGGTTGCGGTTAGACGCGGGTTGAACGCGGGTTTGACGCAGGTTAGTCGTGGGTTAGACGCAGATAACACGCGGATAAGATGCGGGTTAGACGCGGGTTGGACTTGGGTTTGACGCGGGTTAAACGCGTGATGGATGAGGGTTAGACTCGGGTTGGACGCGGATAAGACGCGCGTTTGACGCGGGTTAGATGCGGTTAGACGCGGTTTTGTCGCAGGTTAGACGCGGTTTTGTTGCGGGTTAGACGCGGTTTTGTCGCGGGTTAGACCAGGATAAGACGCGGATAAGCCGCTGGTTTGACGCGGGTTGAACGCGGGTTAGTCGTGGGTTAGACGCAGATAACACGCGGATAAGATGCGGGTTAGACGCGGGTTGGACTTAGGTTTGACGCGGGTTAAACGCAATTTTGACGCGGGTTAGACGCGGATAAGCCGCTGATTTGACCCGGGTTGGTTGCGGTTAGACGCGGGTTTGACGCGGGTTAGATGCGGTTAGTCGCTGGTTAGAAGCGGGTTGGACGCGGATAAAACGCGAATAAGATGCGGGGTACTCACAGATTGGACGCTGGTTGGACGCGGATAAGACGCGGGTTGGACGTGGGTTAGTCGCGGACAAGACACGGGTTTGACGCGGGTTAGACGCGTGATGGATGAGGGTTAGACTCGGGTTGGACGCGGATAAGACGCGCGTTTGACGCGGGTTAGATGCGGTTAGACGCGGTTTTGTCGCGGGTTAGTCGCAGGTTACACGCGGTTTTGTCGCGGGTTAGACCAGGATAAGACGCGGATAAGCCACCTGTTTGCCGCGGGTTGGATGCGGTTAGACGCGGGTTGAACGCGGGTTTGACGCGGGTTAGTCGTGGGTTAAACGCAGATAACACGCGGATAAGATGCGGGTTAGACGTGGGTTGGACTTGGGTTGTGGTTGTGGTTGTGGTTGTGGTTGTAGTTGTGGTTGTGGTTGTGGTTGTAGTTGTGGATGTGGTTGTGGTTGTGGTTGTGGTTGTGGTTGTGGTTGTGGTTGTGATTGTGATTGTGATTGTGATTGCGATTGCGATTGCGATTGCGATTGCGATTGCCACGTCCAACCTTGCGGGTTGGACGTGGGATAGACGCGGATAAGATGTGTGTTGGTCGCGAGTTTAACGCGGGTTAGACGCGGGTTGACGCGGGTTGGACGCGGGTTTGACGCGGGTTAGATGCGGTTAGACGCTGGTTAGGAGCGGGTTGGACGCGGATAAAACGCGAATAAGATGCGGGTTACACACAGGTTGGACGCGGGTTAGACGCGGATAAGATGCGGGTTAGATGCAGATTGTACGCGGGTTGGACGCGGATAAGACGCGGGTTAGTCGCGGACCAGACGCGGGTTTGACGCGGGTTAGACGCGTGATGGATGAGGGTTAGACTCGGGTTGGACGCGGATAAGACGCGCGTTTGACGCGGGTTCGATGCGGTTAGACGCGGTTTTGTCGCGGGTTAGACGCGGTTTTGTCGGGGGGTTAGACCAGGATAAGACGCGGATAAGCCGCTGGTTTGACGCGGGTTGGATGCGGTTAGACGCGGGTTTGACGCGGGTTAGTCGTGGGTTAGACGCAGATAACACGCGGATAAGATGCGGGGGGTAGACGCGGGTTAGACGCGGTTTTGTCGCGGGTTAAACGAAATTTTGACGCGGGTTAGACGCGGATAAGCCGCTGATTTGACCCGGGTTGGTTGCGGTTAGACGCGGGTTGAACGCGGGTTTGACGCGGGTTAGTCGTGGGTTAGACGCAGATAACACGCGGATAAGATGCGGGTTAGACGCGTGATGGATGAGGGTTAGACTCGGGTTGGACGCGGATAAGACGCGCGTTTGTCGCGGGTTAGATGCGGTTAGACGCGGTTTTGTCGCGGGTTAGACGCGGTTTTGTCGGGGGTTAGACCAGGATAAGACGCGGATAAGCCGCTGGTTTGACGCGGGTTGGATGCGGTTAGACGCGGGTTTGACGCGGGTTAGTCGTGGGTTAGACGCAGATAACACGCGGATAAGATGCGGGGGGTAGACGCGGGTTAGACGCGGTTTTGTCGCGGGTTAGACCAGGATAAGACGCGGATAAGCCGCTGGTTTGACGCGGGTTGGATGCGGTTAGACGCGGGTTGAACGTGGGTTTGACGTGGGTTAGTCGTGGGTTAGACGCAGATAACACGCGGATAAGATGCGGGTTAGACGTGGGTTGGACTTGGGTTTGACGCGGGTTAAACGAAATTTTGACGCGGGTTAGACGCGGATAAGCCGCTGATTTGACCCGGGTTGGTTGCGGTTAGACGCGGGTTGAACGCGGGTTTGACGCGGGTTAGTCGTGGGTTAGACGCAGATAACACGCGGATAAGATGCGGGTTAGACGCGGGTTGGACTTGGGTTTGACGCGGGTTAAACGCGTGATGGATGAGGGTTAGACTCGGGTTGGACGCGGATAAGACGCGCGTTTGACGCGGGTTAGATGCGGTTAGACGCGGTTTTGTCGCAGGTTAGACGCGGTTTTGTTGCGGGTTAGACGCGGTTTTGTCGCGGGTTAGACCAGGATAAGACGCGGATAAGCCGCTGGTTTGACGCGGGTTGAACGCGGGTTAGTCGTGGGTTAGACGCAGATAACACGCGGATAAGATGCGGGTTAGACGCGGGTTGGACTTAGGTTTGACGCGGGTTAAACGCAATTTTGACGCGGGTTAGACGCGGATAAGCCGCTGATTTGACCCGGGTTGGTTGTGGTTAGACGCGGGTTTGACGCGGGTTAGATGCGGTTAGTCGCTGGTTAGAAGCGGGTTGGACGCGGATAAAACGCGAATAAGATGCGGGGTACTCACAGATTGGACGCTGGTTGGACGCGGATAAGACGCGGGTTGGACGTGGGTTAGTCGCGGACAAGACACGGGTTTGACGCGGGTTAGACGCGTGATGGATGAGGGTTAGACTCGGGTTGGACGCGGATAAGACGCGCGTTTGACGCGGGTTAGATGCGGTTAGACGCGGTTTTGTCGCGGGTTAGTCGCAGGTTACACGCGGTTTTGTCGCGGGTTAGACCAGGATAAGACGCGGATAAGCCACCTGTTTGCCGCGGGTTGGATGCGGTTAGACGCGGGTTGAACGCGGGTTTGACGCGGGTTAGTCGTGGGTTAGACGCAGATAACACGCGGATAAGATGCGGGTTAGACGTGGGTTGGACTTGGGTTGTGGTTGTGGTTGTGGTTGTGGTTGTGGTTGTAGTTGTGGTTGTGGTTGTGGTTGTAGTTGTGGATGTGGTTGTGGTTGTGGTTGTGGTTGTGGTTGTGGTTGTGGTTGTGGTTGTGATTGTGATTGTGATTGTGATTGCGATTGCGATTGCGATTGCGATTGCCACGTCCAACCTTTCGGGTTGGACGTGGGATAGACGCGGATAAGATGTGTGTTGGTCGCGAGTTTAACGCGGGTTAGACGCGGGTTGACGCGGGTTGGACGCGGGTTAGACGCAGATAACACGCGGATAAGATGCGGGTTAGACGTGGGTTGGACTTGGGTTTGACGCGGGTTAAACGAAATTTTGACGCGGGTTAGACGCGGATAAGCCGCTGATTTGACCCGGGTTGGTTGCGGTTAGACGCGGGTTGAACGCGGGTTTGACGCGGGTTAGTCGTGGGTTAGACGCAGATAACACGCGGATAAGATGCGGGTTAGACGCGTGATGGATGAGGGTTAGACTCGGGTTGGACGCGGATAAGACGCGCGTTTGACGCGGGTTAGATGCGGTTAGACGCGGTTTTGTCGCGGGTTAGACCAGGATAAGACGCGGATAAGCCGCTGGTTTGACGCGGGTTGAACGCGGGTTAGTCGTGGGTTAGACGCAGATAACACGCGGATAAGATGCGGGTTAGACGCGGGTTGGACTTAGGTTTGACGCGGGTTAAACGCAATTTTGACGCGGGTTAGACGCGGATAAGCCGCTGATTTGACCCGGGTTGGTTGCGGTTAGACGCGGGTTTGACGCGGGTTAGATGCGGTTAGTCGCTGGTTAGAAGCGGGTTGGACGCGGATAAAACGCGAATAAGATGCGGGGTACTCACAGATTGGACGCTGGTTGGACGCGGATAAGACGCGGGTTGGACGTGGGTTAGTCGCGGACAAGACACGGGTTTGACGCGGGTTAGACGCGTGATGGATGAGGGTTAGACTCGGGTTGGACGCAGATAAGACGCGCGTTTGACGCGGGTTAGATGCGGTTAGACGCGGTTTTGTCGCGGGTTAGTCGCAGGTTACACGCGGTTTTGTCGCGGGTTAGACCAGGATAAGACGCGGATAAGCCACCTGTTTGCCGCGGGTTGGATGCGGTTAGACGCGGGTTGAACGCGGGTTTGACGCGGGTTAGTCGTGGGTTAGACGCAGATAACACGCGGATAAGATGCGGGTTAGACGTGGGTTGGACTTGGGTTGTGGTTGTGGTTGTGGTTGTGGTTGTGGTTGTAGTTGTGGTTGTGGTTGTGGTTGTGGTTGTAGTTGTGGATGTGGTTGTGGTTGTGGTTGTGGTTGTGGTTGTGGTTGTGGTTGTGATTGTGATTGTGATTGTGATTGCGATTGCGATTGCGATTGCGATTGCCACGTCCAACCTTGCGGGTTGGACGTGGGATAGACGCGGATAAGATGTGTGTTGGTCGCGAGTTTAACGCGGGTTAGACGCGGGTTGACGCGGGTTGGACGCGGGTTTGACGCGGGTTAGATGCGGTTAGACGCTGGTTAGGAGCGGGTTGGACGCGGATAAAACGCGAATAAGATGCGGGTTACACACAGGTTGGACGCGGGTTAGACGCGGATAAGATGCGGGTTAGATGCAGATTGTACGCGGGTTGGACGCGGATAAGACGCGGGTTAGTCGCGGACCAGACGCGGGTTTGACGCGGGTTAGACGCGTGATGGATGAGGGTTAGACTCGGGTTGGACGCGGATAAGACGCGCGTTTGACGCGGGTTAGATGCGGTTAGACGCGGTTTTGTCGCGGGTTAGACGCGGTTTTGTCGGGGGTTAGACCAGGATAAGACGCGGATAAGCCGCTGGTTTGACGCGGGTTGGATGCGGTTAGACGCGGGTTTGACGCGGGTTAGTCGTGGGTTAGACGCAGATAACACGCGGATAAGATGCGGGGGGTAGACGCGGGTTAAACGCAATTTTGACGCGGGTTAGACGCGGATAAGCCGCTGATTTGACCCGGGTTGGTTGCGGTTAGACGCGGGTTTGACGCGGGTTAGATGCGGTTAGTCGCTGGTTAGAAGCGGGTTGGACGCGGATAAAACGCGAATAAGATGCGGGGTACTCACAGATTGGACGCTGGTTGGACGCGGATAAGACGCGGGTTGGACGTGGGTTAGTCGCGGACAAGACACGGGTTTGACGCGGGTTAGACGCGTGATGGATGAGGGTTAGACTCGGGTTGGACGCGGATAAGACGCGCGTTTGACGCGGGTTAGATGCGGTTAGACGCGGTTTTGTCGCGGGTTAGTCGCAGGTTACACGCGGTTTTGTCGCGGGTTAGACCAGGATAAGACGCGGATAAGCCACCTGTTTGCCGCGGGTTGGATGCGGTTAGACGCGGGTTGAACGCGGGTTTGACGCGGGTTAGTCGTGGGTTAGACGCAGATAACACGCGGATAAGATGCGGGTTAGACGTGGGTTGGACTTGGGTTGTGGTTGTGGTTGTGGTTGTGGTTGTGGTTGTAGTTGTGGTTGTGGTTGTGGTTGTGGTTGTAGTTGTGGATGTGGTTGTGGTTGTGGTTGTGGTTGTGGTTGTGGTTTGGATTTTGGATTTGGATTTTGGATTTAATTTACCTTTATTGAATAAGAAAAAATACAACATATTAATACATAATAATATTTCATTACATCGAGTTATCTTTTTTGCTGATTTAACAATTTAATACTACATTAGGTTATCTCTCCACTAGAGAACATGGAGTCCTGAGCTGTGGAGAGAGAGTCCTGGGTTGTGGTTGTGATTGTGATTGTGATTGTGATTGCGATTGCGATTGCGATTGCGATTGCCACGTCCAACCTTGCGGGTTGGACGTGGGATAGACGCGGATAAGATGTGTGTTGGTCGCGAGTTTAACGCGGGTTAGACGCGGGTTGACGCGGGTTGGACGCGGGTTTGACGCGGGTTAGATGCGGTTAGACGCTGGTTAGGAGCGGGTTGGACGCGGATAAAACGCGAATAAGATGCGGGTTACACACAGGTTGGACGCGGGTTAGACGCGGATAAGATGCGGGTTAGATGCAGATTGTACGCGGGTTGGACGCGGATAAGACGCGGGTTAGTCGCGGACCAGACGCGGGTTTGACGCGGGTTAGACGCGTGATGGATGAGGGTTAGACTCGGGTTGGACGCGGATAAGACGCGCGTTTGACGCGGGTTAGATGTGGTTAGACGCGGTTTTGTCGCGGGTTAGACGCGGGTTTGACGTGGGTTAGTCGTGGGTTAGACGCAGATAACACGCGGATAAGATGCGGGTTAGACGTGGGTTGGACTTGGGTTTGACGCGGGTTAAACGAAATTTTGACGCGGGTTAGACGCGGATAAGCCGCTGATTTGACCCGGGTTGGTTGCGGTTAGACGCGGGTTGAACGCGGGTTTGACGCGGGTTAGTCGTGGGTTAGACGCAGATAACACGCGGATAAGATGCGGGTTAGACGCGGGTTGGACTTGGGTTTGACGCGGGTTAAACGCGTGATGGATGAGGGTTAGACTCGGGTTGGACGCGGATAAGACGCGCGTTTGACGCGGGTTAGATGCGGTTAGACGCGGTTTTGTCGCAGGTTAGACGCGGTTTTGTTGCGGGTTAGACGCGGTTTTGTCGCGGGTTAGACCAGGATAAGACGCGGATAAGCCGCTGGTTTGACGCGGGTTGAACGCGGGTTAGTCGTGGGTTAGACGCAGATAACACGCGGATAAGATGCGGGTTAGACGCGGGTTGGACTTAGGTTTGACGCGGGTTAAACGCAATTTTGACGCGGGTTAGACGCGGATAAGCCGCTGATTTTTTTTTTTTTTTTTTTTTTTTTTTTAAGAACCATTTTATTTTAAGAATATAACATTATAAAAATAAATAAACAATACATTAAAACATTTTTAATTAAATACATATGTATAGCTTAAATTACATTTGTAACATGGTTACTTCTTACGGTAAGACAAAAGCCTGTGTTGTAAGAAGGAGTAGATAATTAATTCTCAATATGTTTAGTTTATAGAAAATCATATTGTTCTTTCATTATTAATTATTTTTATTTTTTATATTTAACTAACTAGTATGTTATTTGCAGTTGATATATTTATTGTATTATTTTTATTTTATTATTAAATTTTTTTTTTATTTTTATTATTCCAGATAATGGATTATGTAATGTTTAATTTTATTTTTGAAGAGTTTGGGTGAGTTTGTGTAATTAGTGATATTTTCGGGTAGTTTGTTGTACATGGAAACACTGGTATATTTCCAGTATCTTTGAGCTGTTGTTGTTTTATATTTTGGTATTTCGTATTTTTGTTTATTATTGGATCTTGTAATATGATCATGTTTAAATATTGGTATGTTATGTGTTTTATTGCATAGCTTAATTATTGCAGCTAGTTGGTATAGTTGATGTAATTTTAATAAAAAATGTTCTTTAAAGAGATAATCTGTAGGTTCTAGTCTATCTTTATGGAATATTATGCGTATTATTGATTTCTGGGCTCTTAACAGGGGGACAAGTGTGGTATAGGGGGCAGCTCCCCATGCTATGATTCCATATCTGAGTAAAGATTCAACCAAAGCATAATAAAGCATTTTAAGTTGATCTACATTTAGAAAGCCTCTAGTTGTTACAAATATATACATTAATTGCCTAAGTCTTTTTGTAAGGAGAGCTATCTGAGGTTTCCAGCTAAGTGTCGAGTCTACTATAATTCCTAAATATTTTACAGAACAACTTATTTCTATTTTTGGGCATTGGCATATATTTGGGTAAGAGGTGTTGCAGGTTTTTGTGTGAAGACTGATTTTTGGTGAATTTTTTGGCTGTCCGGATAAGTTGACCCGGGTTGGTTGCGGTTAGACGCGGGTTTGACGCGGGTTAGATGCGGTTAGTCGCTGGTTAGAAGCGGGTTGGACGCGGATAAAACGCGAATAAGATGCGGGGTACTCACAGATTGGACGCTGGTTGGACGCGGATAAGACGCGGGTTGGACGTGGGTTAGTCGCGGACAAGACACGGGTTTGACGCGGGTTAGACGCGTGATGGATGAGGGTTAGACTCGGGTTGGACGCAGATAAGACGCGCGTTTGACGCGGGTTAGATGCGGTTAGACGCGGTTTTGTCGCGGGTTAGTCGCAGGTTACACGCGGTTTTGTCGCGGGTTAGACCAGGATAAGACGCGGATAAGCCACCTGTTTGCCGCGGGTTGGATGCGGTTAGACGCGGGTTGAACGCGGGTTTGACGCGGGTTAGTCGTGGGTTAGACGCAGATAACACGCGGATAAGATGCGGGTTAGACGTGGGTTGGACTTGGGTTGTGGTTGTGGTTGTGGTTGTGGTTGTGGTTGTAGTTGTGGTTGTGGTTGTGGTTGTGGTTGTAGTTGTGGATGTGGTTGTGGTTGTGGTTGTGGTTGTGGTTGTGGTTGTGGTTGTGATTGTGATTGTGATTGTGATTGCGATTGCGATTGCGATTGCGATTGCCACGTCCAACCTTGCGGGTTGGACGTGGGATAGACGCGGATAAGATGTGTGTTGGTCGCGAGTTTAACGCGGGTTAGACGCGGGTTGACGCGGGTTGGACGCGGGTTTGACGCGGGTTAGATGCGGTTAGACGCTGGTTAGGAGCGGGTTGGACGCGGATAAAACGCGAATAAGATGCGGGTTACACACAGGTTGGACGCGGGTTAGACGCGGATAAGATGCGGGTTAGATGCAGATTGTACGCGGGTTGGACGCGGATAAGACGCGGGTTAGTCGCGGACCAGACGCGGGTTTGACGCGGGTTAGACGCGTGATGGATGAGGGTTAGACTCGGGTTGGACGCGGATAAGACGCGCGTTTGACGCGGGTTAGATGCGGTTAGACGCGGTTTTGTCGCGGGTTAGACGCGGTTTTGTCGGGGGTTAGACCAGGATAAGACGCGGATAAGCCGCTGGTTTGACGCGGGTTGGATGCGGTTAGACGCGGGTTTGACGCGGGTTAGTCGTGGGTTAGACGCAGATAACACGCGGATAAGATGCGGGGGGTAGACGCGGGTTAAACGCAATTTTGACGCGGGTTAGACGCGGATAAGCCGCTGATTTGACCCGGGTTGGTTGCGGTTAGACGCGGGTTTGACGCGGGTTAGATGCGGTTAGTCGCTGGTTAGAAGCGGGTTGGACGCGGATAAAACGCGAATAAGATGCGGGGTACTCACAGATTGGACGCTGGTTGGACGCGGATAAGACGCGGGTTGGACGTGGGTTAGTCGCGGACAAGACACGGGTTTGACGCGGGTTAGACGCGTGATGGATGAGGGTTAGACTCGGGTTGGACGCGGATAAGACGCGCGTTTGACGCGGGTTAGATGCGGTTAGACGCGGTTTTGTCGCGGGTTAGTCGCAGGTTACACGCGGTTTTGTCGCGGGTTAGACCAGGATAAGACGCGGATAAGCCACCTGTTTGCCGCGGGTTGGATGCGGTTAGACGCGGGTTGAACGCGGGTTTGACGCGGGTTAGTCGTGGGTTAGACGCAGATAACACGCGGATAAGATGCGGGTTAGACGTGGGTTGGACTTGGGTTGTGGTTGTGGTTGTGGTTGTGGTTGTGGTTGTAGTTGTGGTTGTGGTTGTGGTTGTGGTTGTAGTTGTGGATGTGGTTGTGGTTGTGGTTGTGGTTGTGGTTGTGGTTTGGATTTTGGATTTGGATTTTGGATTTAATTTACCTTTATTGAATAAGAAAAAATACAACATATTAATACATAATAATATTTCATTACATCGAGTTATCTTTTTTGCTGATTTAACAATTTAATACTACATTAGGTTATCTCTCCACTAGAGAACATGGAGTCCTGAGCTGTGGAGAGAGAGTCCTGGGTTGTGGTTGTGATTGTGATTGTGATTGTGATTGCGATTGCGATTGCGATTGCGATTGCCACGTCCAACCTTGCGGGTTGGACGTGGGATAGACGCGGATAAGATGTGTGTTGGTCGCGAGTTTAACGCGGGTTAGACGCGGGTTGACGCGGGTTGGACGCGGGTTTGACGCGGGTTAGATGCGGTTAGACGCTGGTTAGGAGCGGGTTGGACGCGGATAAAACGCGAATAAGATGCGGGTTACACACAGGTTGGACGCGGGTTAGACGCGGATAAGATGCGGGTTAGATGCAGATTGTACGCGGGTTGGACGCGGATAAGACGCGGGTTAGTCGCGGACCAGACGCGGGTTTGACGCGGGTTAGACGCGTGATGGATGAGGGTTAGACTCGGGTTGGACGCGGATAAGACGCGCGTTTGACGCGGGTTAGATGTGGTTAGACGCGGTTTTGTCGCGGGTTAGACGCGGTTTTGTCGGGGGTTAGACCAGGATAAGACGCGGATAAGCCGCTGGTTTGACGCGTGTTGGATGCGGTTAGACGCGGGTTTGACGCGGGTTAGTCGTGGGTTAGACGCAGATAACACGCGGATAAGATGCGGGGGGTAGACGCGGGTTAGACGCGGTTTTGTCGCGGGTTAGACCAGGATAAGACGCGGATAAGCCGCTGGTTTGACGCGGGTTGGATGCGGTTAGACGCGGGTTGAACGCGGGTTTGACGTGGGTTAGTCGTGGGTTAGACGCAGATAACACGCGGATAAGATGCGGGTTAGACGTGGGTTGGACTTGGGTTTGACGCGGGTTAAACGAAATTTTGACGCGGGTTAGACGCGGATAAGCCGCTGATTTGACCCGGGTTGGTTGCGGTTAGACGCGGGTTGAACGCGGGTTTGACGCGGGTTAGTCGTGGGTTAGACGCAGATAACACGCGGATAAGATGCGGGTTAGACGCGTGATGGATGAGGGTTAGACTCGGGTTGGACGCGGATAAGACGCGCGTTTGACGCGGGTTAGATGCGGTTAGACGCGGTTTTGTCGCGGGTTAGACGCGGTTTTGTCGGGGGTTAGACCAGGATAAGACGCGGATAAGCCGCTGCTTTGACGCGGGTTGGATGCGGTTAGACGCGGGTTTGACGCGGGTTAGTCGTGGGTTAGACGCAGATAACACGCGGATAAGATGCGGGGGGTAGACGCGGGTTAGACGCGGTTTTGTCGCGGGTTAGACCAGGATAAGACGCGGATAAGCCGCTGGTTTGACGCGGGTTGGATGCGGTTAGACGCGGGTTGAACGCGGGTTTGACGTGGGTTAGTCGTGGGTTAGACGCAGATAACACGCGGATAAGATGCGGGTTAGACGTGGGTTGGACTTGGGTTTGACGCGGGTTAAACGAAATTTTGACGCGGGTTAGACGCGGATAAGCCGCTGATTTGACCCGGGTTGGTTGCGGTTAGACGCGGGTTGAACGCGGGTTTGACGCGGGTTAGTCGTGGGTTAGACGCAGATAACACGCGGATAAGATGCGGGTTAGACGCGGGTTGGACTTGGGTTTGACGCGGGTTAAACGCGTGATGGATGAGGGTTAGACTCGGGTTGGACGCGGATAAGACGCGCGTTTGACGCGGGTTAGATGCGGTTAGACGCGGTTTTGTCGCAGGTTAGACGCGGTTTTGTTGCGGGTTAGACGCGGTTTTGTCGCGGGTTAGACCAGGATAAGACGCGGATAAGCCGCTGGTTTGACGCGGGTTGAACGCGGGTTAGTCGTGGGTTAGACGCAGATAACACGCGGATAAGATGCGGGTTAGACGCGGGTTGGACTTAGGTTTGACGCGGGTTAAACGCAATTTTGACGCGGGTTAGACGCGGATAAGCCGCTGATTTGACCCGGGTTGGTTGCGGTTAGACGCGGGTTTGACGCGGGTTAGATGCGGTTAGTCGCTGGTTAGAAGCGGGTTGGACGCGGATAAAACGCGAATAAGATGCGGGGTACTCACAGATTGGACGCTGGTTGGACGCGGATAAGACGCGGGTTGGACGTGGGTTAGTCGCGGACAAGACACGGGTTTGACGCGGGTTAGACGCGTGATGGATGAGGGTTAGACTCGGGTTGGACGCAGATAAGACGCGCGTTTGACGCGGGTTAGATGCGGTTAGACGCGGTTTTGTCGCGGGTTAGTCGCAGGTTACACGCGGTTTTGTCGCGGGTTAGACCAGGATAAGACGCGGATAAGCCACCTGTTTGCCGCGGGTTGGATGCGGTTAGACGCGGGTTGAACGCGGGTTTGACGCGGGTTAGTCGTGGGTTAGACGCAGATAACACGCGGATAAGATGCGGGTTAGACGTGGGTTGGACTTGGGTTGTGGTTGTGGTTGTGGTTGTGGTTGTGGTTGTAGTTGTGGTTGTGGTTGTGGTTGTGGTTGTAGTTGTGGATGTGGTTGTGGTTGTGGTTGTGGTTGTGGTTGTGGTTGTGGTTGTGATTGTGATTGTGATTGTGATTGCGATTGCGATTGCGATTGCGATTGCCACGTCCAACCTTGCGGGTTGGACGTGGGATAGACGCGGATAAGATGTGTGTTGGTCGCGAGTTTAACGCGGGTTAGACGCGGGTTGACGCGGGTTGGACGCGGGTTTGACGCGGGTTAGATGCGGTTAGACGCTGGTTAGGAGCGGGTTGGACGCGGATAAAACGCGAATAAGATGCGGGTTACACACAGGTTGGACGCGGGTTAGACGCGGATAAGATGCGGGTTAGATGCAGATTGTACGCGGGTTGGACGCGGATAAGACGCGGGTTAGTCGCGGACCAGACGCGGGTTTGACGCGGGTTAGACGCGTGATGGATGAGGGTTAGACTCGGGTTGGACGCGGATAAGACGCGCGTTTGACGCGGGTTAGATGCGGTTAGACGCGGTTTTGTCGCGGGTTAGACGCGGTTTTGTCGGGGGTTAGACCAGGATAAGACGCGGATAAGCCGCTGGTTTGACGCGGGTTGGATGCGGTTAGACGCGGGTTTGACGCGGGTTAGTCGTGGGTTAGACGCAGATAACACGCGGATAAGATGCGGGGGGTAGACGCGGGTTAGACGCGGTTTTGTCGCGGGTTAGACCAGGATAAGACGCGGATAAGCCGCTGGTTTGACGCGGGTTGGATGCGGTTAGACGCGGGTTGAACGCGGGTTTGACGTGGGTTAGTCGTGGGTTAGACGCAGATAACACGCGGATAAGATGCGGGTTAGACGTGGGTTGGACTTGGGTTTGACGCGGGTTAAACGAAATTTTGACGCGGGTTAGACGCGGATAAGCCGCTGATTTGACCCGGGTTGGTTGCGGTTAGACGCGGGTTGAACGCGGGTTTGACGCGGGTTAGTCGTGGGTTAGACGCAGATAACACGCGGATAAGATGCGGGTTAGACGCGGGTTGGACTTGGGTTTGACGCGGGTTAAACGCGTGATGGATGAGGGTTAGACTCGGGTTGGACGCGGATAAGACGCGCGTTTGACGCGGGTTAGATGCGGTTAGACGCGGTTTTGTCGCAGGTTAGACGCGGTTTTGTTGCGGGTTAGACGCGGTTTTGTCGCGGGTTAGACCAGGATAAGACGCGGATAAGCCGCTGGTTTGACGCGGGTTGAACGCGGGTTAGTCGTGGGTTAGACGCAGATAACACGCGGATAAGATGCGGGTTAGACGCGGGTTGGACTTAGGTTTGACGCGGGTTAAACGCAATTTTGACGCGGGTTAGACGCGGATAAGCCGCTGATTTGACCCGGGTTGGTTGCGGTTAGACGCGGGTTTGACGCGGGTTAGATGCGGTTAGTCGCTGGTTAGAAGCGGGTTGGACGCGGATAAAACGCGAATAAGATGCGGGGTACTCACAGATTGGACGCTGGTTGGACGCGGATAAGACGCGGGTTGGACGTGGGTTAGTCGCGGACAAGACACGGGTTTGACGCGGGTTAGACGCGTGATGGATGAGGGTTAGACTCGGGTTGGACGCGGATAAGACGCGCGTTTGACGCGGGTTAGATGCGGTTAGACGCGGTTTTGTCGCGGGTTAGTCGCAGGTTACACGCGGTTTTGTCGCTGGTTAGACCAGGATAAGACGCGGATAAGCCACCTGTTTGCCGCGGGTTGGATGCGGTTAGACGCGGGTTGAACGCGGGTTTGACGCGGGTTAGTCGTGGGTTAGACGCAGATTACACGCGGATAAGATGCGGGTTAGACGCGGGTTGGACTTGGGATAGACGCGGATAAGATGTGTGTTAGTCGCGAGTTTAACGCGGGTTAGACGCGGGGTTGACGCGGGTTAGATGCGGTTAGACGCGGATAAAACGCGAATAAGATGCGGGTTACACACAGGTTGGACGCGGGTTAGACGCGGATAAGATGCGGGTTAGATGAACCTGCAAATTACAGACCCATCTCGCTAGTTTCAAACATTGCAAAAATTCTGGAAAAAATAGCGAAAAAGCATCTTAACAAATTCATACAGACTTATAAAATATTATCCAATAACCAGTTCGGTTTTCAAAATGGTTTAAATACTCAAGACGCTATAAATAAATACAATAATACAATATATCTTTATTTCCACTTCGTTCTTTTAGCACATTAATATACAAAAAATAAATGACAAATTTTACATAAATATTCCTGGTTTTTTAAGATTTGAAGTGAGAGCCCTCAATAGCAATAGATGCTAGAGCGAGGGCTCTGCCTTTAGTTTTTTTTTTTTTTTTTTTTTTTTTTTTTTAGTATATTTAAGATCGAAAAACCGCAAGTTAAAAAGACAGATACATATGAATACAGATAGTAAAAAATTAACAATTACTATATAAATATACAAGATTTAAACAATTGTTTATATAAGTAATGTATGGCATAATTAAATTATTTTGTTGGTTATTATATGCAAAGTGCAAGATGTGAGGTATGTGTACACTATAGTTTGTATGTTGGTTTTATTTTAAAGTAATATAAAAATAAAGTATCGACATTTATAACAGAAAGTTTGGACAGAAACAAAAAACCTATTGCAGTGTACATAGACCTTACGAAAGCTTTCGACAGTGTTTCACATAGTAAACTAATTAATGCATTGAAAGACATAGGAATATATGGCACTATGCTAAGATGGTTCCGAAGTTATTTAAGTAACAGATTATACAGAGTTAAACTAAACAATACATTAGGAAATAGCTTTACATCCACTTATTCGATTCCACAAGGCACTGTCCTTGGTCCCTTATTGTTCATTATCTATATAAACTCCATTTTTAAAATAGTTACAAACTCTTCATTGATAGGATTTGCAGATGATCTAGTTTTACTATGTGAGTCTGAACAATATATACAAACGGCAACACTTATTCAAAATTACCTACAACGAATAATACAATGGTTTGAATTCAATGAATTAACTATAAGTGTAAAAAAAACATGTGCAATGAAGTACATTACCTCAAATCCCAAAATTAATAGTACATAAAAAAAATTGCCACACTGCCAGTGCCCACGTATTGAGTGGGTCTCCACAGTTAAATATTTGGGAGTCACTATCGATAACTGTTTAAATTGGAAGGCTCATATTAATAAGTTGAATACAAAATTACGCGCGCTAACATTTATATTCATGAAACAAAATGTATCTAAGTATCTCACAGTTGAGAGTTTTGTATTATGGCATCGTTGACTCCATAATACAGTATGGACTTCTTACTTGGGGATCAGCTTGTGACACTATCAAGGAAACAATATTTTTAAAGCAAAAAGCAATTTTAAGAATAATTTTAAATAAAAAACGAATAGAACATTCAAAGCCACTATTTAAGCAGCTCTCGATACTGACTCTTAAACAGATGTATAATTATAAATGTATAACCCACCTTAAGGAAGAGAAACATAACATAAAAAGAATTGACCATGCAATTATGACTAGAGGTCAAATCAGAGGAAATTATATAGTACCAGCTCTCAGAACCTCTATGGCCCAAAGACACTGGACCTATTGCGCAATAATACTGTTCAATCAACTACCTGATGAGCTTAAAAACATAAAATCCTTGGTACTATTCAAAACTAAAATAAGAAAATATGTTGCCGACATACACTAGATTTATAAATATACTTTAGCTATTAAGATAAACTAAAAAGAATAAAATAAATAAAATAAAATAAAAAAAAGTGTAAACACTAAATGTATATAGTCATTATCATTACTATAAATAACTAAAACTATAAAAACTAAAATAATATATAATAATATAAATATATAATTAAAACTAAAATAAATATATAATTATGTAAAATAACTAATTAATCCTTTTAAAATAATTATTGTTGTACAATGTAATATACATAACAAACTGTGTAAACTCTCTCTCCACAGCTCAGGACTCCATGTTCTCTAGTGGAGAGATAACCTAATGTAGTATTAAATTGTTAAATCAGCAAAAAAGATAACTCGATGTAATGGAATATTATTATGTATTAATATGTTGTATTTTTTCTTATTCAATAAAGGTAAATTAAATCCAAATCCAAAATGACATGACATTGACAGAACTCAGGATGACTTCCACACATTAGGTACTGCAGATGCAGGTAGTTTCTCATGTGTAAGAATAAGTACGATAGTTGTCTGATTTTCTTTGTAATGATTGTTATGTGGGGGTTCCAGGTCAGAGTCGAGTCTATAGTCAGTCCAAGATATTTAATTGTTTCAATACTGTTAATTTTCGGACAAGTGCATTGTTGAGGAAATGTTTTTTTACAGGTAGGTTGATGTAGGGATATGGTGAACTGTTGGTCCGGCTGTGAATTACTATAAAGTGAAAAAGTTACGAATTTAGTCTTGTCAATATTTATAGTAAGTTTATTGTCATTAAGCCAGTCTTTTATTCTATTTAAAACCTTCTCGGTATTTGTTAGAGTTTCTATCCAAGTCCTTCCGTAGCTCATCAAAGCCGTGTCATCAGCATAGGATATAATTTCAGCCGAGTCGTCTGGAAGTAGCAAGAGATCATTCATGAAAGTGGTGAAAAGTGTACCGGATAGTACCGAGCCCTGGGGGATGGAGTATTCGCTGCTGTTCGGTTCACTTAGAGTGTTGTCGATTCTAACTCTCTGCTTCCTGTTTTTCAGGTAGCTTTTGAACCATTTTAACATTTTCCCACCGATTCCAATTTCCGCGAGTTTTTCTATTAGTAAGGCATGCGAGACCGAGTCAAACGCCTTTGCCAGGTCTAAAAAATACGACAACGGCTCGCTCTCCTTTATCTAGTTTACGAGACACAAATGAGGTGACTTTAACAATTGCGTCATCGGTGTTTCTACCTATACGAAAGCCAAATTGATTTTCGAGTAAAAAATTAATATTTTGTAGGAAATTCAGTAAATGTTTGTTTGCAATTTTTTCTATGATTTTAGCCAGAACAGGAAGTAGAGAGATAGGACGGTAGTTTGTTATTTGAGTGGAGTCTCCCCCTTTGTATATAGGACAGATAATAGCTGTTTTTAATTTCTCTGGAAAGTGGGCGTTATTAAAACTCGAGTTGATTATATGTAGTATCGGTTTTATTAGGTGCTGTTTATAAGTTTTAAATATTTTCGCCTGTAGTCCGTCTATACCCGCGCTGACTCCGTCTTTCAGCTCATGTATGGCCTCCAATAAATCCCTTTCCTCTACTGAACAATTAAACCAATGTTTTTTCTTATCACTTTCTTCTTTCTTTCCACCATCGCTCACATTTTTTCCACGATCTTTTTTATCATTTCCATCTTTTTCACGGATAATTTTGTTTTCAGCCATTTTCCTTCCGATAGTGAAGTGCTCGCATTAACAATCGGCTACTTTCTTCTTGTCAGCCTCACTGTCTATTGTCCTATCTACTAATTGCAGTGTGATTTTTCGTTTGTTTTTATCAGTCTTTAGTTTTAGGTCATTATTTATTAGTCAAGAAATATATGTCATTATATATATGTCATTATATATTAGTGTTAAGAAATAAACAAGATAAAAGTATGAAGTAATACTAGAGACAACTTATGTAACTCAACTCTGCCGCACTACTGCAAAACAAAGACATGCTATGTACAGAGCACCTCAACTATTCAACACACTTCCAGCCTATCTTAAAAATATTCATAATTTCAATACGTTCAAAAAAAAATTAAAGAATATTTATTAAATCAGATATAATTAATAAACATATTAAGTGAAGCGTATGTATGTGCATTTTGTATATACGTATTTATGTATGGGTGTGTATTATTTATAGAAAGATATCAAATAAATATAAATTATTAATTTAATAAACAAATGAAATAAAAAAGAAATATTAATTAGAACCACTATAACTTAAACCAAAAAACTATAAAAGACCATAAAAATAAGTATAAAGAATGAATAATAATAAAAATAAATAAATAAATAAATAAGGTGCAAATTAATTCTAATAACCACACTTATTTCTAATATTAGTAAATTAATATTTGAAAAGGTAAGCATTATAACAGTTTTATTTTTGTTTAATTATTGTTATTTGTTTTAAAATATGCATCTTTTACTGTCGTGTTTTATTATATATTAGTGTTAAGAAATAAACAAGATAAAAGTATGAAGTAATATTAGAGACGGGGCCCTCTCTCTAGGTGTTTAACACTTACTTAGGGCCCTCATCAATAATTTTTATATTTATGTATTTTTTCTGTTTGTTTGTTCTTTGTATGGTGGAAATATATATTATTATTATTATTATTTATCACTCTCCGTATCTTTGCAGGATCTCTATTGCACGATTTAATTTTATTTCCTAGGTAGACATATTTTGATTTTTTAATTAATTTCTGCAGTTTATTAGTATATTTTTTTACGTATGTTTTGAAGTTAGTGTTGAAGGGTTGTTTTGCAAGTTTGCTATGCAGTTTTTCTTTTTTACGTATCGATAACATCATCAACGTGATCCAGGGTCTGTATGCTAGTAGTTTCTTCGGCGTCATGGTAATCGTTTTAGTCGCAGCCTTAACATATTTTGTAAGTGTCTGGATAAATCTGTCTGTAGCCGTATCCGTGTCGTTAGTCAGTACACCTTCCCATGTTTCAGTTTCCAATGTTTTATTTAATTGTTCATAATCAAGATATATAGTGGTTTTCTCGCATGACATGTCAGTTCATAGTTGGGAATTGGTGTTTAGTCCGAGTATTTGAGTATAATGATCAGTTATTCTAGTTTCTAAAACTATCGTATCTGTCATGTTAGTCATGTTAGTTCGTATGAAAATGTGGTCAATCAGTGATTTGGTTGCGTGAGTTACTCTAGTCGGTGTGTTAATGCATGATTTTAAATTATTCTGAATCATTATTGAGAGATATTCATCGACTTCTCTATTCCTCCCTACATCAAGTAAGTTGACATCAATATCTCCAACAATTATCAGATTTTATTTACATTTGTATTTTAAGAGTAATTGTTCAAGTTTTTCATTAAAATCAGTTTTACTTCCATTTGGGGAGCGGTAAATTGCAATAATTGTTTGTTTACGGTCCACCTCTATTACTATAAGCAGTCGGACTTGTCATCAAGTTGTTTTTCTTCACAAGTTACATTGTTCAGGTTTTGTCTAGTGTAAACGACAATGCCACTACTTTGGTTCGTATTGTTTCTGGTACTGAACATATTTGACTATGAACTTTTCTTTTTATTAAATTTAGAACATCTTTTCTTTCAGTTATAGACTCATTTTTATCTTTAAAGTATTTTTCTTTCAGTTAAATCAGAATTCAGAATTATTTTCAGTAAAGGACTTCTATATTATTATTTTATAATTTTAGTCACATACCTTAAGCTTCTTTTCTTTTATTCAAGAATATAATGTAATTTTATTTTTGGCATAGCCTACTTCTATTAAATGTTTATTTTACAAGATTTTATTTTTATTGATGGCACGATCCCTATACTCAATATATTTTTTTTAAAGAACCCATACCCTTCCCGATTAGCTAGCCCATCCTGTTATTCTATTATTTCTTGCCTTTTGTACAATTAAAGGTAGGTAACTGCTCCTTTCCACTTTCATAGGGTATTCGTATCGCATCTTGGTTAGACGCGGGTTTGATGCGGGTTAGACGCGGGTTGGATGCGGGTTTGACGCGGGTTAAACGCGGATAAGACGCGGGGGTTGACGCAGGTGAGACGCGGGTTTGACGCGGGTTGGACGCAGGTTAGTCGCGGGTCAGACGCGGATAAGATGCGGGTTAGACGCGGAAAAGACGCGGGTTAGATGCGGTTAGACGCTGGTTAGAAGCGGGTTAGACGCGGGTTTGACGCGGGTTAGACGCGGATTAGACGACGATAAGATGCGGGTTAGACGCGGGTTTGACGCGAGTTAGACGCGGATAAGATGCGGGTTAGACGCGGGTTGGACGTGGGTTAGACGCGGATAAGACGCGGGTTGAACGCAGGTTTGACGCGGGTTGGACGCGGGTTGGACGCGGGTTAGACGCTGGTTAGACACGGGTTTGACGCGGGTTAGACGCGAGTTGGACGCAGGTTTGATGCGGGTTGGACGCAGGTTAGACGACTGCATATATCGCATCTTGGTCCATTTAGCTAGAAAAGAAACATGAAATTCGGAGGTCTTTTCTGTTAATCTCCCTTCCCACTTCTACCGGGCGCTTTGTCGGATATACAGGGTTGCTTCTTTCCACTTTCTTGGGGTATTCGTATCGCATCTTGGTTAGACGCGGGTTTGATGCGGGTTAGACGCGGGTTGGATGCGGGTTTGACGCGGATAAAACGCGGGTTAGACGCAGATAAGATGCGGGTTGGACGCAGGTTTGACGCAGGTTAGACGCGGGTTGAACGCAGATAAGATGCGGGTTAGACGCGGGTTGGATGAGGGTTAGAAGCGGGTTGGATGCGGATAAGTCGCGGGTTGGACACGGGTTTGACGCGAGTTAGACGCAGGTTTGACGCGGGTTGGGCGCAGGTTAGACGCGGATAAGATGCGAGTTAGAAGCGGGTTGGACGCGGGTTTGATGACTGCATATATCGCATCTTGGCATGGGCCCCCTGGCTCTCAGGAAAAGAGGAAAAAATTATATTACCGTCAGTGGCGTATCCAGGTGGGAGGGCACAGGGGGAACGTGTCCCCCCCCCCCCCCCAGACCCAATAGATTAAAAAAGAAATACCGCCGTATTTTTTTTTTAATACAGATTTTTTACATTCACCTCATATTCAATTTTACCTCAGAAATGCATAAAAGCGCTTTTTGAGAGGTCATATTTTCAAAATTTTCCGGGGATAGGCCCCCGGACCCCCCCCCCCGGGTAGACCCCCGGACCCCCCCCCCCCCCATTAATCCCACCCCCAATAATTAACCGCAGACGACGCTCATGGCTTACAGTAAGATATTGTACTGCAGTAAGCATCAGCATAACATTTTCTAACGAATACGTTCTAAAACAGTTGTTACTTGGGCGCGGTTTTTTTTGTTGTTTAGTTGTACATTCTTTTGGTGGAGGGGGGGGGGGGCAGCTGCTTTGTTGAATAAGTGTTCCCTTATCTTGTTGCCACCTGAATACCCCTCCCCCCTATCTTTACTGACTTAGAATGTACCCCCCCCCCCCAGACCTAACCGCTGGATACACCACTGATTACCGCAGTCAAGTCAGGTGTTTAGCTTTCAAGAAAGAGATTTACGTATTAGTATAACGTGTACTAATTTTTATTTTTTTATGTAGGTTAGTTTGTACTGCTTCATATAATTTTTTTTTAAAAGTATTTTCAGTGGTTACCGATTTCTTTTATTATACATTAGGCCACTCAAATTTGACATTAATAATAATGTAGTTCAGATTTTTTTTATATGTTGTTCGGACCAGTTAGGGTGGTGTGATCCTAAGTTTGTAGCTTCGAAAAACTTGTGCTGGCAGCATAATACGTGAAAAACTGAAAATAGTCAGACTTCTTTAAATTGTTGCCATATAACTCGAAAACTATATGTGTTTTTCGACATTATTAGAGTTATTATTTTTAAAGTACAGTTAATTTGCAACAGCATAAGCCAAACTGCAGCTCTGCACATCTCTAATATTTTCCGAGTTAGGACCAGTCAAAAATTGTCAGTTTTTCCAAAAAATTAAATTTTTTAGTATTGCTCTCGTTTCGGCCCGAATATCGGTATAAAACCGCACAAGGAAAGAAGTTGTAGTAAATTGAATTTACTTTTCCTCTTAGGTACAAAACGAAGTCTGTAGGCCCAATAGTTCTGTTGCAACAACAGAAACATAAGAATAGATTAACATAGGATTAGACATAAGGAAGGAGTATGGGGGCTGCAGCCCCTCCCCCCTTCCTTGGAATTTTACTTTTGGCATTGGCCCTAACAACATATCCAAAAATTGGAGATACCCGACCTTTTGCAAGGAAGACTATATTTTTTGAACTTATTGACTGGACTCTTAAATACCCTATTATTTTTATTTTTAACCTAATACTATTAGCTAATTTCTATTGAACTCAAAACATTTGGCGTACCTACTTAATTTTTTTGTTAATACGCGTAGGGCGTAGACGTAACTAATATATTTTTAAAATGTACCAATTTATTTTACTTGGTACTAAAATAAAACATTAATTTATATAGTGTACAACTTTTAACAATAAAATATTATTCAAATATAATTTTGTTTAAATAAAATACCCAGGTCTTCATGCCAAGTTAATAAAAATCATCAATTTATTGGTATAAAATTACATTTTAGATGCTCTTGGAATAGTCTAAAAAGACGTTTTTAAGCAATGTAAACTACAAAAATTTTCCCAGGGGAGGGCCCCCGGACCCCCCTAAAAGAAAGTCCAACCCCTTTCATAATTGGCTGGATCCGCCCTAGTGTTCGGACCAGTTAGGCTACTGTGATCTGAAATTTGCAGCTACAAAAAACTTGTGCTAGCTGCGTGTCGTTTGCGATGTTATTTTTTCTTACTATTGTTACAGTAAAATACATTTACAACAATTTATACGCAACTCTGTACGTCTAATAGTTTCCGAGATATGACACTAAAAATTGGATTTTTTTTTCACAAAATGTAAGTTTTAAGTATTGCTCTCAATTTGGGGCGAATATTGGCATAAAACTGTTAACCTACGAGAGAAGTAAGAATGAAGTTGTAGTAAATTTAATTTGCTTTAAATTCATCGACAACTCTGTACGTCCAATAGTTACATATGGCACTTCAAAAATTGTATATTTTTTTCCAAAAAAACATTTACATTATATTATTACTCTCGTTTCGGGCTTATGTTGGCATAAAACCTCTCACCTACGAAAAAAAGTCATAAGAAATGGAGCAGTAGTAAATTTAATTGGCTTTTATGCAAGCACAAAATGAAACCTGCAGATAAAATAGTTCTGTTGTAAAAGAAACAAAAAATTGTATTTTTTAAGAAATGAACAAAAACCATTTGATGAAAGAAAAATGCATAGAATCATTTAATGTATATAAATTTTTTATTAAAAATGTTCTACAATAATTGAAAGCATCTCTTCGTTGAGCAATTCAATTCCGTGTCAGACTGCTTAGAAATCCACAACTTTTAAAATATGGAGAATGAATCCACGTCAAACGGCTTGTTGTGCACTTCAATAGAGCCAGTGATTGTTGTCAAATGATCACAACTTGTTATTGGAAGTGGTTTAGGCTCATTTGTTATAATAAACAATTTGTCCGTTTTCTGTTCTTCTACGATTGCACCTGAACTATTTTGTCTTCGGGCTTCGTTTTGTGCTTGTATAAAAGCCAATTAAATTTACTACAGCTTCATTTCCTACAATGTTTCTCGTAGTCAGCGGTGATATCCGATATTCGACCCGAACGAGAGCAAACCTTGTATTTATTTATTTATTTTTTTTTTTTGACGAGCCATATCTCGGAATGTATTATATGTGGAGAGCTACAGTTGGGCACACACAAATTTACTGCACTTTAAAAATAATATAACAAACTAATATCGAAAAAAACATAGTTTACGAGTTGTATGGCAAAAACTGAAAAAAGTCTACATTTTCTTCAGTTTTTCACGTATAACGCAGCTGGCACTGGTTTTTTGAAACTGCAAACTTAGTATCACACCACCCTAACTAGTCCGAATAACATATCGAAAAAATAAATAAAAAATAAAAATGTAGTTAACGTCTTTTACACCGATATAAATTGGATTAAAATTGTCAATTTGTCCTATATAGATAAGCAAAATAAATATTTTTCTTTTAACATTTGGCACTATCTAATTTTCATAATAACTTTATGCAAACTATAGCTGTATCCGTTCTTGCTCAGTAGAAAAGAATCAAACTCCACTTAATTAAATTTTAAAAATTCAAATGATATTTTAAGAATATATTTTGACCTACCAAACTGAACAGGAAGTTTGATTTTTAGGGCCTCAAAACACATTTTTCATAGGCTAAAATCTACAAAATTTATAAATTAAAAAAATGGGAGGCCAAAAAAACCTAGTACCCCCCCCGTTGTGGTGCCCCCTCTCCACCGGTGGTTCCCCCCCTCCACCGGTGGTCCCCCGCCTACACTGGACGTGCCTCACTCCCCCTCGCTGGTGGCGGTGCCCCCCCCCCCCCCCCCCCCCCTACAAAAATGCATATGGGCGCCCATGCATCTTGGTCCATTTAGCTAGAAAAGAAACATGAAATTCGGAGGTCTTTTCTGTTAATCTCCCTTCCCACTTCTACCGGACGCTTTGTCGGATATACAGGGTTGCTTCTTTCCACTTTCATGGGGTATTCGTATCGCATCTTGGTTAGACGCTGGTTGGATGCGGGTTTGACGCGGGTTAGACGCAGATAAGATGCGGGTTAGACTCGGGTTTGACGTGGGTTAGACGCGGGTTAGTCGCGGGTTAGACGCGGATAAGATGCGGGTTGGACGCGGGATGGACGAGGGTTAGACGCGGATAAGACGCGGGTTAGATGTAGTTTAAACACAGGTTGGACGCGGGTTAGACACCAATAAATAATGAGGGGATCAACCTAATACGTGGGTGTTTTAGATTATTGTCCACTAGACAGTTGTGGAAAATACGAATACCCCATGAAAGTGGAAAGGTGCCACCCTGTATATCCGAAAAAACGCCCGGTAGGAGTGGGGGGGGGGGGGGGGATTAACAGAAAAGACCCACCGAATTTCATGTTGACGTTAAGGAATTATTTTATCTAGATGGACGTTAAGGAATTATTTTAAACGTGGGTTAGACACGGATAAGACGAGGGTTTGACGCAGGTTAATCGCGGGTTTGACGCGGATAAGATGCGAGTTAGACGCGAGTTTGACGACTGCATATATCCCATCTTGGTCCATTTAGCTAGAAAAGAAACATGAAATTTGGCGGGTCTTTTCTGTTACCCCCCCCCCCCCCCCCACTCCTACCAGGCGTTTGGTTAAAGGGTTGCTTGGATAAGACGCGGGTTAGATGCGGTTAGACGCGGGTTAGATGCGGTTAGACGCTGGTTAGATGCGGTTAGACGCTGGTTAGAAGCGGGTTTGACGCGGATAAGATGCGGGATGAACGTGGGTTAGACGCGGATTAACAGAAAAGACCCGCCGAATTTCATGTTTCTTTTCTAGCTAAATGGACGTTAAGGAATTATTTGATTCATTTAAAGAGGACACAAAAACTACTAATACTGATATTAATTCTTGTAAACTTTTTTTCTCTGATGATAATAAAAATAGTCATCTAAGTTTTCTTCATATGAATATAAGGAGTCTCAACAAAAACGTTGATGAGTTTATGCTGATGTATGAGAGTATGGGTGTTGATGTGGATGTGATTGTATTGTCCGAGGCTTGGTTGGAAGATGAGAGTACACGTCAAATTGAGGGTTTCACTCGTTTCGTAAAATTTAATAAACACAATAAAGTAGATGTCGTGGTAGTCTTTGTAAAACCCGGTAAGTTTTCCTGTGTCGTTAGTCCGATAGCATGTGCAGGATGTAACTCACCTAATATGGTCATATCTTTGAAAACCGATTCACAATCATATTTTCTAACTGCTGTGTATAGGTCACCTAATCTGGATGAGGATATATTTCTCGTCAACCCCGCGCCTTACCCACGTCAAACTCGCGTCTAACCCGCGCCTTACCCGTGTCCAACCCGCGCCTTACCCACGTCCAACCCGCGTCAAACCCGTGTCTAACCAGCGTCTAACCTGGCTTATTATTATTATGTACTTATGATGTAAACACATGAACTCCTATTTGTACGGTTTGTAACAATCTTAAACAAATACAAACATATTCTATTCTATTCTATTCAAGGGGCCACCCTCATAATTAATGAGAGTTTTGCACTCCAGAACATCAGAAATAAATTGTTGTAGAGACGTGGTACAGCACGGCAAAGCCCAACTGGAGCTGTAGGGCCACAAATATAAGAAGAAGGATCAACAAAAATAAAATAAAATATCACATAAGATAACCATTTTTATTTATCTCTGAATATATAACAAAATTTTTCAAGATAAAATAAAATTAAAAAAAAGGAAAAAATCCAATTCTACAAAGAATTTTTTTAAGCTAAATTATTAAAAAAGAGCCCCCAAAATAATTCAACAATTAAAATTTCTATCTTTTTTTTTAATAATGCTAAATTTAGTGTTTTTTGAATCATGGAAAATTTGCTGTCTAAAAAAAGTGACTAGATGTCTAGAGACTAAAAATCTTTTTAAAAATATACCTGCAGGCAAAAAAGTGCCCTTTTTTCATATAATGTATAATGTATATATAAATATTTATTAAAAAAGTATTGTTGAGTATGAACAGTTTTGACTTTTTTTAAAATTCAATTTTATAAAGTTTATTTGAAGGTTTATTTAAAAAAAGCTAGAAGCACTCATATTTCAAAATACGATTGCAAAATTAAAAAAAAATCACATAAAACATTCAGTATAAATAAAAAATAATTAAGAACAGAAAGAAATGGGATTTTTTTTAAATACAATATTGATCAAGAGGTTTGGCTTAAATTATAATTTCCCTAAGAATAAGGAAGCCAGTGCTCAAATATTAGTTTTGTTAAGTTTTTATAATTTTCTTTGTACTTCTAAAATAAGGCAAAAAATAATTTCATATAATATATACATATTTTATTAACATTAGAAGGTATTAGATAATTTAAATTTCAGAAGTAGAGTACTAGGATAAATAATAATTAAGTGACCATACACTTGAATTACTAATTTGTCTAATTTAATTTTCTTTAGGCTTTTAAATTAATCATGTCTTTACACACATATGGTGTACATTAAATGAATAAATGTTACATTTCTTTATAATAAAAAGAAAGTTTATTTTATTATTATTTATGTTCTTACTTTCATGTCCAGTAAAAAGTAATATCAGTTAATTACAGCTGTCGACTCTTTATCAGCCATTTTACATCTCAACCTGATGTGTTCATCTCAGAGATTAGAGGTAGATTGAGAATAGATATATATTGGTGTCTTTTTAGGAGAATGAGATAACCACTCAACCATACTGAACCACGTTTAAGATGTTAATTAATAATAAATTGCTTTAAATTTAGGGAACAAAATACAGAGTCTAATGTAAGTTGCGGATAAAATCCGTATCTTCAATAAAAATGTTAAGACAATTCTAATGTATGCTAGTGAGACATGGCGAGTGGACGCTAAAATCACCTCTCAAGTACAGGTCTTTGCAAACAGATGTCTTCACCGGATTATGGATAAGTGCTGGCCAGATACGAGCACAAATGAAGACTCATAGACTTGCTGGACAGGCCTCAATTGATCGATAGATCCAAGAATGGAAGTGGAGATGGCTATGATATACCTTAAAGAAACCAGATGGAGGGATTGAAAAGAAGGCTTTGAAGTGGAACCCACAGGGTGCCAGGAGAAGGAGTAGATCAAAAGGGACGTGGTGAAGAAAAGTGGAAAAGGAGGCTGGACACGTTGGGAAATCCTAAGGGTGAACTAAGGAACCTGGCTATGGATCGAGATGAGAAACGGATTCTCCTGGATGCCCTATGCTCCCATAGTAGTCAAGGAACTAAGTCAAGTAACATAAGTTTGCCATTTTAACTGATATTTTAGAATGATACTTGTAAAAAATGTGAATCGAATTAATTTTGGATAAAACATTCTGTGCTAAAAAAAAATTTGATATTTTATTTACATAAAAGGAATAATAACTACAAAATAATAGTTACTTATGTATCTAGGCAGCAAAATGGAAGTTTGCTGACAAGTTTTTATGTTTTAGTTCCGAGCCGAGAAGGCGAGGATAGGCTAAAATAAATGATTTATGATGTTTTTAAAAATAGACAATATATGGTTGTTGACACCATTTTTAATATTGATTTGATTGAAATTAATTAATTTATTGTTAGACTTAAAAAGCTGCAGACTTTGGAAGAGTATAAAATATATATACATATATATATATATATATATATATATATATATATATATATATATAATGTATGCACGTGCAATGAAAGAAATAATAAAACTTTTTAATTTACGCTTCGTACTCTACCTATTTTATAATGATAAATAAATTTTAATAAATAGCAGCATATAGTTAAACTTAACAAATTAAAATACAAACAACAAGTTAAACCAGAAATAATGTAACGGAAACATAAAAACAAATAAATAAGCACTGTTCTCTTCGAATTTTGACAAGAAAAAAAAAAATATATATATATAATCATTCTATCTTTTTTAATAAAACAAAATACACAAGTAAGTGTATAACAAACTATATAATAAATATAAATTATAATGTAAAATATTCTTAAATACATTTTATTTTATTTGTTTATTTAATCATCTTAGAATTAGAATGAATTATTAAATAAAACAAATTTTAAAAAATATAATAACAAAGTATTTAATTATTTACAATAGATATAAAAAGGAGAACAAATATTGAAGTACAAGATTAAATAATATTAAGTGCATAAGGTTTAATGAAAAAGAAGGATAATTAAGATAAAGTTTTTTTTTTATAGTCGGCAAGCCAGAAAAATGAAAATAAAATAAAGTGCAGAATCCACACTATATTGAAGTATTTTCTTTTTAAATAATTAACTCATATACAGTTAGACACACAACATAATTTTTGTACAAATCTTATCTACAAAACAGGTTACAATATAAATCTTTTTAGACATTTTTAACACATAATGAATAGATTTAAATTGTTTTAGGCCAAATTCATTCTCATAACGAGCCGACTATTAATATTTTTATTTTTTAATTAGTTCATTTTGGTGTTATTTCATTCTTACAAAAAATATGTTACAGTTAATGTACATTCAAAAATATTATTTATTTTTTCTTTTAATAAAAAAAAAGAATAAGGTTTTTTTTATATATATTAATAATATTATTACTTCCTTTTACTCCCTGAATCACATAATATATTATACCTATCAATTAACTTAAATTAATTATAATAAAATATTTTATAAAAATAAAAAAATATAACAATAAAATACAGAAATTATAATGTTTAGAAGTAAATAAATCAATTAAAAATAGCATTATTGTAGCAAGGCAACTCTAATTTTAAGCTTAATATTCAAGAAGAAAAACTTTAGAAGACTATATTATTTTTAAATTTAAATTAAAAATGAATAAAAATTAAATTCAGTTATATCAGAGTAATACATGGTTAATATAATATGTAGTATTAAAAAGTGCAAATTACTTGTTTTAATCAATTTGATCTGAATTATTGATTTGATATTGAAATTAGGTTGTTTCATATAATAGGTAATTTTAAAAAAAGTCATTAATATCTCTAAAAGCTTAAAAAAGCATCAAATAATTCAATTTAAGGGTTAAAGGGTTTTGTAAGCTGCGTTTATTTTAGCAGTACTCATTAATATATTAACAGAACCATATAGTATAAAAATTAGCAATAGGAAATCAGTAAATTCGGTAGGCTTAAGTTTGCAGCAGAAATTATCAGAATAAATGCAATTCCAAATGGGAACAGCGATCTGGATTTAATTCTAAAGAAATTACACTTCTATAAATGAAGTTCAGAAAAAAAATTAAAACTATTAATAAAATAACCAGAGTTTTGTTATTAAATGAGCATTCAAACAATACATTTTATATAATACATATGATATGATAAAACACAAAAAGGCACTATTTAATTCTGTTAAATGCTTTTTATAATATGAATGCATTGGCATATAAGGGGGGGGGGGGTCTTACCTCCCCTATAACCACTTCTTTAAAACACTTAAAAGAGGTAGAAGTAGGGGTGAATAATTTGCCCCATCTATGCCAATTGTTTTAAATAAAGGTGCTTCAGTGTCATAACTTTATCATTTAAAATTTTAATTAATGAGAGATGTAGTCATCACATTTTAAATTAGATATAATATTCTATGGGGCAGGTTTATGTGACCAGACTGTAATTAATTTAGATTTATCGAACAATTAAGGAAGTTGCTTATTATGAGAACCATTTACAACTCTTAAGAAAGTAAGATGTAATATTATTGGTGAATTTCAACTTTACGGCAAGCTAATACAAAACCCTAGAACATAACAATAAATAAGAAAATAAATGGGGGCTTATATTTTTCTTCTTTTACATATTATTACTTTAAGTTAGATCATAATAATATTAAAATTAAAAATTATAAGTAAAACTAGTTAAAAGAAATTATATAAGTAGCTGCAGAGGTTTCTTGTATACATCAATTTTTACATTAAAATTGCTTTATATGATATAAGTGTGATTTATCATTATTATCAATCTGTAGAAATGTTAATAAAAGATTTGATCTTTTATAACAAAAAAAAGTAAACATATAATATCTAGTCATAATTGAAAGATGATGCCATATCAGATCAGCAAATTCTGAGAGTGATGAATTAGTAAGAAATACTATGGTAAATAAATTTATTTAAAAATAAACTTTTAATACATAATTTATTATTAAATAAAAGTAAGAAAATAAAAAAGAAGTATAAATAATTAACGGTCATATTTAGTGTATGAGTGTCACCCACGATATCTTCAATTTCCTTACTGAGGGATGAATAAAATAATTGGAACAAAAACCATAATCATGAGACAGTTATATTACTTACTGTCGAACTCAGACAATTTAGACAATATATAAATAATAAATAATAATTTAGTAAATAAATAAAAATAAATAATTCAATTTAGACAGTTATATTGAGAGCTACTTAGCAGAATTTGATCAGTGATATAGATCCATTTGATGCTATTTTAGCAGATGTTGCTCCTAAGATGAACATGTGGAAGTAAGAAAGTAAATTTTTCATATATTGACATAAAGCTTTCTGGAGGTGATAGGAAGAAAATTGAGATTGACTACCATATACTAAATATGAACTCAGTTATATTAACAAAGAAATGAAAATCGACCCAGATTTGATATTTTTTTCACTGTTTTTACACTTTCTAGAACTTCGAATGTTTTGTTGGTTTTTTTTTTTTTTTTTTTTTTTTTTTTTTTTTTTTTTTTTTTTTCCACTGTTTTTACACTTTCTAGAACTTCGGATGTTTTGTTGGTTTTCTTTCAAACAAATATTCAGCTAGTGATAGAATAGGGCCTGAAAATAAAATATTAATGGATTTTATAATACCATAGAATGACTGATTCAGTTGTTTAAGTTTCTTTCATAAATATACATATTTTGTTTTATGAATAAGAACTGAATAAATTTAAAGCCAAAATATTTTGACTATAATTTTTAAGAAGTGGTATTTTTTTTTGATTGGGCAAGTTCCTTTGTGTGTATATCTCTTGTGTTTTTCTGAAGCTCTAACGTTAAAGGGAATCAGTCTTATTGTTCTCGGCAATAATACAAATATCCTGCACAAGTTGATTTCGATGGGATATTGCATGTCAGAGAGGAGTCAGCGTCACTATTTATGTATAAAGCAACCTTCCCCAGCTATCACATCAGTGTTACCAACGACAGTTGATTTTTGATGCATCCAAGTAAAGGGAACCTCCTCTATATTGACATTGCGTTCAAAGTAATCTTTGGAATTATTTAAGATCAGCCACACATTACATCTTTTATGTTTGATTTTCCTATTTTTAAATAGTAGCATTTTTTATCATCACGGACGAAAAATAAGGATTCATTTAAAATAAAATGAATATACCTTAAGGCGCAAGTAATTCATTTTACAATAAAAAAAAAAAAGTTCAATTTTATATAATTCTATTATTATAAGTATACAGTTAATCTGGGTCAATTTATTATTTTTATAAAAAAAATCAAATCAAATCAAATAATTATACATACTAAAACATTTGATCAAATTTTTAGCTCTAGTACTTTGCTTTTTTCATATTACAAATGTGAAGGGGGGGGGGGGGGGGGGGGGAGGAATATATAATTATAAAAAAATCAGGTAGAGTTTTGTATATCACGTAAAATATTGGACGTAATTTAAGTTCTTTATTTCTTTTTATATTATTTACCTTCAAAAGAGAAAAAGATTAAGAGAGAACGGAGGTACAAATAAAAAATAGTCATTATTAAACTTTCCATTTTTTGTTAAATGAATATAAAAGAAATGATCAAGTAGAATTCCAGTTGTATCGATTTATTTGAATAGTTAAAGGTTAGTGAACAAAAATTATATCATGCAGAACATTTTATTGTTAAAAATGTTGTTTTTATAAAATGTACATACAGTAAATTCAATAACACTAATCAGAACAAATAAATCAAATCAAAACAGATTTGTTTGTAGATGATATAGTCTAACGGATGTACTTTGCACTTATATATTTCCATAGCAAATATATATTTATATACTTATTATATTTATTTAATCAGTAATTGTAAAACGATGATTGATGCTTAATTATTATTTGTCCATAATATAATTAATAGTTGATTTAATAAACACCAGAAACCCAAAAAATTGAATATACTTTCTTTTTTAGAATGATATTAAGCTATAAGAGGAAGTCGTGAATAAATTAAAATAGTTGTTTGAAGCCAAGCAACACTGTCAAAGTAAAAATATTGTTCTTAGATAACAATAGACCAAGAATTAATTCATTTATTTTTTGTGAATTAAACAACCAAGGAGTATGTATTCACTGTATAATCTCAAATAATTATTAAAAAGTGAATTTATTCAACTCTATACTTCCACGTTTGCTGTGGAATTGTACTTCTTTTCAAAAATTATATTAGTACTTACGAGGTAGAAACTTGTTAAACCACTGAAAATGAATGTGATGTTTCACATATATCGTACCATTAATTTAAAGTTAAAGAGAATAGGAGGGTGGATAAAGTATAATACACACATATTTCTGTTTATTAAACACAATAAAAATTCAATGAACAGGAGTAAAATTATAGAGCAAGTGTACATAGTTATTAAACATAGTTCAGCACATTATTTTTGCTAATAATTCCCACATAGTGAAATATAAATGAATCTTAAAGAAATTGTTGTCATAAAACAAAGTAGTTCCTACAATTTTAGTTGGTTATCATCAGTGAACTCAGTTCATGATGATGACCAATTAGAGAGGTCGAAAGTTGTCTGTATTAAAAAATAATTTGTTGTGGTTTCTTCACAATTAATTGATCAGTTTTAAACTTGTCAATTCACAAAGTCATAATAATAATGCAACAGCCCATGAAGGACTAAGGCATGCCAAAGGGCTTACGCAACTGTACAATGGATGACAAAGGGTTAAAATGTAGCTCCGTCAGCAGTATAAACCTCATAGTTGACATTTACTTCTCTTAAGCAGCTATCCATTAATATGGTGATGATGGGCTATACAGATGGAGTGACAAAATACCCCTATATCATCCATATTATTTGTTATATATTTAGTTGTATAAGACCTTTGGCAGGCAGCGTGCCTTCCAAGAGCCCTCAGATTATAATTATAATTTTATATCTTATAAACTCCAAGTTCCCTAAGCTAATCTTTAAAAGTTGCAATTTAATTTCTAACAAAACCTTATATTAGATATAAATGAAGTTAAGTTTTTTGAAATACCTTCAATATAATTTCTGTCTCTTCAAATTCGATCCTAATTTGAAAAAAAACAACTTTTAAACTTCAAATCATCCTGGAATTATACTTGATCAATTATTTAAGAGAAATTGAGGAAAAAAAAAAAACAATTTATAAAATTAATTTTGTTTATGTTAACAGAAAAAATCATTTCAATCTTCTTTAACTAATATTTATTTATTAATATTAATTAACAAATTAAAAAATAAAATAAAAAAAAATATATATATATTTTTACCTTTTTAAATTATAATATACAAATAAGTATTTTTATTTACAATATATACGTTTAATGTACCAAAGCCTCAGGAAAAATATTTTTTAAAAAAACAAATTATTGTTTATACATAATAAAATAACAAATAAATAAACTAATCATACAAATTAAAAATGGTTATTTTTTGTTTATATTATCAAATACGTTTCAATTATAAAAACAATTTTTTCCTCGAATATTTACAGACTAAAAAATAGCTAAAAAAGAGTTCCGGTTTATTGTTTTAGGGTAAAAGGGGGGAAAAATATATATATATTTGTTTTACTATTTAACATGGTAAGTTTTTATTTATTTTATTTTGCTTTAAAAGAAAAATGAAAACCATTATTATTATTATTTTTAAGGATCAATAACAATAAAAAAGAAATAAAAAAAATGAAAAAAAAAATAGAATAAACACAAAATAAAAATTCAACATATTAATAATTTGGCAACAGCATAACAAGAAATTGGCAGTTTAAAAAACTTTTTAAAAATTATTTTAAGTACAAGATTTAGGAAATAAAAAACAATCAAATAAAATCAGGTAACTTCATTCTAGTTTCAAAAAAGGGGAAGTAAAACCCAATATATTAAACAAATAATTTTGCATCTATTTATAAACAATATTATTTATAGAAAATAATTAGTGTAAGATTATTATACAAGTGTGTTCTAATATAGTCGTTTAACAAAATAATTATTATATAGAAAAATTGGGGACAGTATAATAAAAAAACAAAATAGTAAGTATAGTACTTGGTATCAGTGTTATCATATTTCACTTTTATACAATATGGTTTATTTGGGATTCTTGTCTTGTGGTTTCTTTTTTTTTAAAAAAATGTAATTAATGCTAACTTATTTGATTATATTTAAGAGCATTTATTTTTACACGTTTTCAGTTTTTTAGTGGAGAGATATAGTCAATTTTAATTTTTTTTTTTTTTCTCTCTCTCACATATTATTATTTCAAAGTTTACATAACTAGACCTGATAGATAATAAAAACCTGAACTATTAAAAGTTATATTTGTAGAACAGTTTGAATAAAGTTTTGATTATATTGAAGGTAAGATAATGCTTCTTGTGTTTCAACTTCAGGGGACTAAAAAAAAATTAAGAGGTAGATCTCAATGGATCCTAAAGGTTAAAATTTAATACTATTTTTAACGTCATTCGTCAATTATAAGTACAAGAAATAAAAGTTCAGGACTATATAGGGGCAGCATAGGCTCAAAGCCTATGTGACTCTATGCAAAATTGACGGCATAAAACATATATGTGTCATGTCAAATATATAATAGCTAACATTCACTTGGTTTGAATGGTAAACATGCCTTATGATAGCTATTCCGGACATGTTAGGCCATTGCATACATTACAACATGCATACAATGGTCAAGGTTTCATAAGCCCATACCCGTAACATTCATGGGCTTATGAATCCTCTTTCTTTAACCAACGATAACTCATTTAAAGTTTAATTGGGATTGATTCCCAAGTGGCAAAGTAATAGGCTGAAAATACAGCTTTAATAAGAGAGTTATAATATGTTCTATCGCCCTCCACTTATAAACATTCCTATCCTGAGCGGCCGGTACAGTTCTATTTTACAGCCCTGGGGCCTGTAAAACTGCAGCATGCTTTTTCATTACAGGGTCACTAGTAGTTCTCAGCATCAGCTGTTTAATTAGTAACAATCAATATTTTTATAACTGCGGTTTGTTTTGCTACTGATGTAACCTTAATATGCATTTATTGTTTTGAAGATTACGGCAAAATAGTTTGCATGTTTAGTTATTAACCCATTCAATGCGGGTGGATCCACTGTGGATCCATGCCGTGCTAACGTGCCTGGCGGGTGGATCCACAGTGGATCCAAGCCCTCCCTTTCAGCCCTCTGTAGCTCTATTCTCCGTGCCTCGAGTAGAACCATCTTGCAAGGCTCCGTCAGGCCCGCTGACGTTTGTATCCACAGGGGATCCAACAATTTTTTTTTTTTTTTTTTTTTTTTTTTTTTAATTAACTGTTAAAGTTTCTATTCAGTCACTAAGGTAGGTTCATGAATTAGATTACGCATTCAATGGGTTAATTACATGTGGTGGGCGATAAAATAGTGTACACTCCACGAGCAGTAAGCGACATGAAAGGCCTCGGGCGTTTTCAAACTTCGCCCTCAGCCTGTAATAACGCCCTTACTGCTCTAGGTACGTAAATAGCTATTACACTAATGAATGAAATAAGTGGGTTTTTTGAAGTGACTGTTCCTTTAAGTAGAGTCCCATTTTGTTTAATGGGACAAAATATACCAAAAAAAATACACACACATATTATATATATTACAGCAATGATCCTGATACTCAAGTACAAATAAATCAAATTAAAATTATGACAAAACTTACATAAATAAATTTATAGTAAAATATAGATTATAATTTTTTGAAAAAGAAATCAATTAAATGATACTATTTCACCTACTGTGCTAAAACTAGTGATAATGAAGTTTTTTGTACTCTTACCTAGTTAAAAATTGGAAAAGTCTATAAACTATATATTTTTTTAATCAATCTTTACTCGTAAATATGCAATAACTATGTTTTTTTTATTGAGCCAATAGTTTTTTTCAATTAATTTATAATAATTAATTTATTAATGAATAGCTTAAGATTTGAATAATGTGATGTAATATTATGGAAAAAGCAGGTACGTAATATGGTGTAATAACATATTAGTAGGCCTTAAGAACAAGAAAAATAAAAATAAAAATATAGTAAGTAATCTTGTGGTTACAATCAAAGAAAAGAAACAAATTAGGGAAACAAAAATTTAAATACATAAATTATAAAATAATGGAATAAAAATAACTGAAAAATTGTCACAATTTAATTAAGGTACAACATTTTAGAAAAACCATCTCTTTTTAAATTATGTATAATAATATACATTTTCTGCATAAAAATTAAAAAAAAAAAAAATGCTTTGAAAAACATATTTTAAAATGGCCAAGTATAAAAACAGAAAAAAAATAACAAACATGATGGCTTTTTTAAAAATAAAATTGATTTAGACAAATTTTGAACACTTTCAACCCACCAATGCTTTTAAATGAAGAAGTAAAAAAAACAACCTACAATAAAGAAGTTTACAATAGGAATGGTATTTTTAATTAAAATATAAGATGTGTTTTCTCACGCAATAAATCATATTAATTCAAACAGAATAATGAGTTTGAAAATTGTGGTAAAGATTTAAAATTACAAATTTGTTTAATTTATTTAGTTGAACTTTAGACCAACACGAAGTTCTAAGATAAATTAAAAGCTTCTTTTCCAGAAAGAGCCATTTGAAGACCAACAAATGGATAAAAAGAATTTCTATTTTTGGACTATAATGGGGCAGGATAGGCTCCAAGCCTAATGAACTATCATGATATGAGAGTTAATGTGTTCTCTAAATTTTTTACAACCAGACAAATGTGACTATGCCAAATTGATGACATAAAAGATCATGGGCATCCATCAATAAGGGCAAGAGGGGGCTCGAGCCCCCCCTTGCCCCTTAAATACCCTTAAAGGACCTACATACATGCAACTCTAGATAAATTTAAAGGGACAAATAGTATGAAATTAAATGTTTGTTTTTCAAAAACATCTTTCAACCTCTCAAAAACTTTTTTGTTTATGAAGAACTAGAGGTTTCATAAGAATAAGATAAGTATGAGTTCCCACCATTTCTCTCATAATAACTCTATTTCTTCAATAATCAGCACCCATGTACGCATTATTTGTGGAACTAAATAGTTCTATAATATCTTTAAAACTACACCTCTAAATTATTATAACTAATATATAAAAACTTCTAGTTCTCATAAATAAAAGATATTAAGAAAAAATTATTGAAAAAAGTAATTAAATTTTCAGTTTAGCCCATCCTTCTGCCTCTGTTATCCCAGTTGCAACTTAATAAAATAAAAACTTTTAATTAATTCAAAATAGGATAAAAATTCCATTCACTATTGTACAAATTATTACTACTGAACTAATTAAAACAAAAAATGCATAGGAAAAATGTCAAATTAAATTAATTATTAAATAAAAATGTTGAATATTATAAAAGATATTCAACAGACCTATGGCAGTTTTAATTTCTCAGTGTATCAAGGAATATTACTTTTATGTATTATTTAAGGATGTGCAAGAATACTTCACCGCAAGCCTTTACTATGATAAAAATATTTTAATATAGTATATTTATTTTAAACTGCTTCTATTGGATAAAATGTCAACTACAATTTCTATACTATAATAAGTTAAAAAATTATTTAAGAAAAAAAATTGTATACTCACTAATTATCATGCACCAGCCTTTGATAAGTTAAAAAATATCATTTTAAAAGTAATAATGTCACATGTTTACCACAACTTTTTCAATTTATTGCTGAACATTTTTTTGGATTTATTTATTTATTATTTTTATTTTTATTTTTTTTAAATAAACAAGATAGAGTTTTGTAAAACCTCGAAGCTTCAAAATTGTATATATTATTATTTTATTTATTTTTTAAATGAATTATTTTCTAAAAAATATATAGGATTTGTCAAACCTTTAAATGCCTAATAATTTAATAAATACACTTCCAGCTAGATATTTTCAAGCCTAAAATGAGAAAGGTGTGGATTTTTAAGTGTAATCCATCGTAGAGCAGTTTAAGTAATCTATTACACACCCTTAAATTATTTTTATTCCATTAGATATAATTTTAAATATAATATATATTTATTTTTATTCTTTTAGATCTTGGAACCATTTTTTTAAAACCTTAAATACTAAGAAAGAGATAAAAGTGTGTTTTTTTTATAATTTATTATATATTTTTATCCTAAGAAAAAGATGTCTAAAATAGTTTTAAGAACAATTATGTTCATGTGTGTATGTGTGTGTAAAAGTGTGAAGAGTATTTATTATTATTATATATATCTTCTTTTTTTTTTTTTAATATTCCAAAGTAAAATTTTTCTGATTAACTTTTTAAAACCTTACTGTATTTATAATTATTTTTAAAAAATATTATATACTTTTTTTTTTTTACAAATATGGAATAAATTTTATTTTAATAACAAGTAATCTCCGATTTAAAAAAAGGATACTAATCTCAGATTTTAAAGAAAGAAAATGTGAAAAACAAATAAAATAAATATTAAGCCTTCAGTTCAATAATGAATCACAGCTCTAAACAATTTTAAAAAATATTTCAACGTAGCCACTCATTTATATCTGCCTTTAATATCATCCAATCCATATAATTTAATTAAACTAGTTATTATTATTTTTTTTATATAAACTCCTAAATATTAAGTTATTTAAATTTATAAAATATTAACATTAATTAAGAAATAAAACAAGAAAAAACTTTTTTTTTTTGTTCTAAAAATTAATACTTAAGATTTTTTTATATGTATTATATAAAAGAAATGAATAAAAAATCTATTTATTGATTTTTTTTTTAAGTAGATGATTTTTTTTTAAGCGTAAGATATTTTTTTATCAACAATATATTATTATAATATATTTAAGTAATTATACTAAAAATTAAAATAATGAGGGGCCTAGTATTAAAGACGGACATAAGACCTTCTTTGTATATTTAGTTATCAATTGTTTTGGCTTTTGCATCAGATTCTGATATCAATCTGGTCTTTTTTGTCCAGATTGAGGGGTAAAAATGCAATTATATCACTCTGTTTCAACTACAGACAACTCGACAAGGGTTTTGCTTCGAAAGTGGACAACTTGAAATTCAAGATGGCATTGTTTAGTTTAAAAAATTGGCAACAAGCTTCATTAACTCAACATTTTGCGACTAACATATCAATTGAATTCACGTTTTTTAAAACTTTTAACTAGTTTTCAGTCTATTGAGAAATTACAGAAAAAAGCTTTCATAGCTCAAACCCCTGTAGAGTTTACGCTACAGTTTTTCTCTCCCATAAAATTGTGTCCGCCTTTAATACTATGCTCCTCAAATAAAAAGAAAATATACATATATATATATATATATTTAAATTAGAGCTTGGCTCAGAACTCAAAAAATTGGTTAATAATAAAAAAATTAAACTATTCTACTTCATCAATAATATGATGATAACATGTGTAACAATTATTAACAAGAAAAATATAAAACAAACAAAAACTAATCAATTAAATATAAATAAGAGAAGGCCTGAAAATTTACAATTCAATTTTTTTTAAGCAGGATTAAATTTGCGATAAGCCAAATATTGTGTTTTTACTCTTTCCTTTAAGTGATGTTTTCAATAATTGTGAAAAAAATCTTTTTTTGTAAATGTATTTCACATTTAGTGATATATGATTATTATGTATATATATATATGTTTTTTTTAAAATATAGATATAGTATTACTTTTTATAATGTGTGTTATTATTAGAAAATATTGATAGTTATTTAGTGTTAAATTTTTTAATATATTAAATATATATTTATATGCAAATTATTTTCAGCTGTACATAATTCTTCAAATTCATTTTTTTTTCTTTAATTTAAACTAATAAACATTACAAAGTTTTTTTTAAAAAAACTACTTCACTGTATAAGTTAGATCTGAGAATTAAATCTAATCTTATTATTTTTATAAAATAATTTCAGGCCTTCCTCATACATAATTATTTATTTATACCTTCATTAATTCAAATTGTTTTTTTCTCAAAAACAGAGAAACATTATAGCCAGTTTTATTTATTTAGTATTTAATAATATACTAAAATAAACATTTTTAAAAAAATGATGCATTGTACTTAGGAGATACTACTTAAATTCTTTTAATACCTTAAATTTTATTAACAGAATTTAATAAAAGATGTTAAATATATACATTTTATTTTAGAATAAAAATAATATATGTTTGATTTATATTTCTAACTATCCATTATTTTAAAAATGTTTAGTTACTTATTTTTATTTTTTTATGGATTGTACAATTAATCAAAGTATAGTAAGTAGTATAGTATTTATCAAGTATAGTAGAAATAGGTTTAATTAACCTATGTTCATCCAGCATTGCCATATAAATTCAGTACAAACTATCCCCACAACATCCATTTCTCCATGGTTCTATACTATATCTATTATTTTATAATAGAATTAGGGAGTTTTACTTTAACAAATAAGTATGAAAACATTTTAAAAATAGATAAAAGAGGTATTTTAGATAAAAACAATAGTATAAAAACAAATAAATGTCAAATAAAATTCATTCAACCCCATATAACTTCCATTTTTTAATATATAAATAATTTTATTAGATTTTATACCTCGATCTATTAAAATTATATTTAGTAGATTTTTTTCTTTTCAAAAATCTATTTTTAATTAAGTATGACAAATTATTAAAATTATGATAATTGCGAAAAAGGGTTGAGATCTGATACATATTATGCTATTATGTTAAGTACTTTCTTTTAAGTAAATCTGTTATGTACAGGGTGTACTTGATTGTGATTGTAAATACTTTAAGAGGTGATTATACACCAAAAATTTCATTTAAAACAGCTTTAAAAAAAGGCTAAACAGAGGCTGTCAAAAATGAACCATATTTCTTTCTGGTCTTTAAAATGATTCATAGGGCAGTAATCTTTCTTTTGAGAAATAACATGTTTTTAAAGATAAGGTAGACTATTTATAAAAAAACAAACTCTCTTTATGCTTATAATACCAGAACAAGTTGAAACAAGTAAGGCGCGCTTCATGTAAGTACGTGAGGCGATAAGTTCTGTACGATTAAGTTAAAATTATTAAGTGTAATAGTTGCATATTCTTTTTCTACACTTCAATACCTTTAAATTGTCATGATGACAATTGTTTTTAAAAGCCGCCATATTGGCCGCCATCTTGAAAATATTAAGTGTGAAATTTTAATAGTTGCATATTCTTTTCCTATACTTCAAGACCTTTAAATTGATGTATAACATATCATGGTGACTAAAAACTTTTTTTTTAGATGCCCGCCATATTGGAAATATTAAGTGTAAAAACTCCAAAATGTGTCCAGTTGTCACAAATGCCAAGATGCACCTGTGTGCCAAATTTCATGTTCCTAGCTATAGCAGTTAATGAATTGAAACAAGAAAACGGACAGACAGACAGAGCCGTTATATAAGGTTTCTCTTTGTACTTTGTACAGAAACCTAAAAAAGCCATAGTCTATAGTAACTTTTTAGCTACTTTTTAAGTGTAGAATCATTTATTAAAAATGTACAACAAAGAAGCAGTACACCCTATACACATATAATATAATATATTAAGTACAAGTTACTCATATTTTAAAATTGCCCATAATTTGAAAACAAAAATTATCTATTGTTTTATGAATTGTACAAATAATCAAAATATTTAATAAAATACAAATAATAAAATGTTTAATCATTTTATGAGTCAAACAACAATAGTGTAATGTTGAATTTAGACCATTTTGTCGATTTCTCTAATTAATGATAAAGGTCAAAATAATCCAAGTTGTCAACAATCAAATTATTATTTCGCTGAAAATGATCAATTACAGCATCGTTAAGTAAAATATTAAATTGAGGTATAATGATAGACTTATCAAGTATATCAGTTATATGATAATATAATATAATATTACAGTAGTAACACCTAACTCAGTCCTAAAACAAATTACAATGCATCATTTAATATTTTAACGTTGTAAATAAATAAATTAAAAAATAAGATAAGAATTTGTTTAAACAATTAAGAAGAAGAAGAAAAAAAAAAAACTATTTGGCAAAATACAAATTAATAATTATAATTATTATTTCTATAATAGTTTAAAAACAAAATTACGACTAAGAATATGAATAATTGTCAAGGTAAAGAGAGTGATTTCGATAACTGGTGACTAAAGCTTAAGTTATACACAAAAAAACAAAAAAACATTTACACAGCCTTCAACACGCTTAATTAAATATTGATTTACTTTAAAAATTAAATGATTAAACTATTTAAATAGTTCCTTAAGTTATTTAATCAAAAAAATTTAATTTTAAACCCTACGTAATATAAAATTGTTTATTTAGGTAATCTTTTTTTTATAGCTTAAAACCATTATTTCTTAAAATTTTTAATTATAAATATTTTTATTTTGTTTTTAAACTATGATCATGGGATTTATTACTTTATTTTTTATTAAAAAAAAAACACTGAATCACATTGAACACTGAGACATAATTTGAGGAATGGGTAAGACAAGAAACAAAAAAAAAAAAAAAATTGTAATAAAAGATTATCAACATTTTAAAACAAAAAAATTAATAAGAGAATGTTAGGACTAAAAACTCTTTTATTCTATTCCTTTTCGAAGGAATAAGAAGAGAAAAATAAAATAAAATACAAATAATTAAAATAACTAATTTCTTCATCCTGAAACAGAAAAATTAAGTTAACAATTAGATTTAAGCTTAAATGAAATATATATATAGTTAGTGTTTATTGTCTTCTTTGAGCTACAAGATAATTCTATACTTTTTAAACAAAAAAACAATAAATATATGTATATATATATATATATATATATATATATATATATATATATATATATATATATATATATATATATATATATATATATTTTTTTTTTTTTTTTTTTTTTTATCATTTTCGGGGAAACAACTAGAGCTGCGAAAAACCGAGAAGAGTTTCGTCTAACACCCGCAGTATTCTCAGAAAGTATACCTCAAGCCACCTTCCCCTTCCCCTCTATTACTAAATAGACATAGAACATCAAAACATCCATTTCTCCCCCTATTTCTACGAAATTTCACTTACAGAGCTCAGTATGTTTGTGTCTTCCAATGGTTTTTTTACTCTTTCGTCAAATTAACATTAAATTTATTCAAGTTCGAAGTCGATTAGCTTTGTTATAAAAAGTGTTAAACGAAGAATGACTGCTTCAAAACGTCGTGATCCCAGCTCGTTGGGGAAGTTAGACATCATTAGATCGTACAATTGTCTTTCGACCGAGATGAGCCAGCGGAAAGCCGCAATTAAATTGAACATTTCTCAGCCATTGCTGAATAAACTTCTAAAACAACGGAAGGATATCAAATTTTCCTCTTTAAAGAACGAGAACCAAACCCACAAAAGAAGAAGATGTTGAGTGTGACCTAAAAAAATGGGTTTTGAAAGTGAGAGGAAAAGACGGTCGTGTTATGTTAATGGTTCTTCACTTTGACAAAAAGCTGAGGAATCATCAAAATGTGTACGAAATGAACACGGTTTTTTCCCTTTTTTTTTTTTTGTTTTACTCCCTCCAGTAGTGCCTTTTGCTTATTATTATCAGTGGGTTAATGTGATCACTAGGCCTTGGTCCCAAAGTGATCACATTAAGTGGCGACTACTGTATATATAAACTAGGCATCGCGTGGCTCTATCATTGAAGCGAGCGTATTGCAATGAAATACTGAATATTGAAATTTATTAATCACGATAAATGTCATAGTTCAAGATAAGTGGAAGAGGGTAGTGTGAGGAAGAGTGGGGGTACTCGGTACAAAGCTTTACATCCTAAACAAACCTATACACTATACGACTATAACAATCTTAACCACCCGCAGTAGCTTTTAAACAATTATTATAAATGTATCTCTTCACTACGCAAAGATTTCTACTTGTATCAAGTTGAAATTTTGCATGCCTGTTTCAATTGAGCATTAGATGGTGTATATGAAGTTTTATTAAAATCGTTACGTTAGAACGTAAGATATCGGTAAAAAGGTTGTTTACTCTATTATAAACGTTTAGGTCCGCTTTAATAGTTTTAGCGATCTTTATTAATTCATAGCAGTGTCGCTGTTGGTTTTAGTAAAAAATGTTATTTAAAAAAAAAATGTTCATCTCATCGAATAGATGATGATAGAATCTTTTCCCGTCCTGAAATTCCAAGTTAATTTTTGTACCTCTCGTTTACGCGAGTGTCGCACGCGAACTCTTGGACGGATCACGCTGTCCAACGAACTTAGCCTGAGTATTAGTAAGAGGATCATGTATACCAAATTTCAACTAAATCGGTCAACTTTTACTCGTTATCGTCACACGCGTAAACATTACTGACAGACAGACAGACAAGATGCATATTTCGTTGAATGTAAGAAGCTCGCTTACGCTCGCTTCAATAATAAAAAAAAATCTTAATTCCATTTTGAGTTATATAGTAAACTTATGATCATTTTGCCTCCTAACTCTTTATCCCACATAACATTAATATATGTTACTGACCCACATAACACATTGATGAACGTGAGTTAGAACATAGCATCATATGAACTTAACGTTACAGTGTGGTCCAATAAACACATCATTAGCTTATAGTTTACATTACGTTTTTATGTTAATAAGTTCTAAGTTAATAAACTTGTTAAGATAATTTAAGGCTCCAGTTTATTTGTGTTTATTTATGACTAGACCCACATAAATAAAAAGAAGAGCAAATTACAAAGGGCAATTGCTTGACAAAAGAATTTTATAATCGGTTTGAAATTTCAGGCGGAGAGACAAAAAATCAACAACAAAAACATTGAAAACATACCCAAAGAAAGCATGGAGGGAGGCAGAGTTCACTTCATATTGAACGGTGGCATAGCTAGTTTTGGTGGCACCCCTTGCATGGGTCCAGCCTCTCTTTTTCTGCTCGTTCTCTCTGCAATCTGAAGAAAATAAATTAAAATATTAATATTAATTCAATACGGAAAATGGTTTTATTTTACACAAAAAAAGTGAAAAAGTATTTTAACAAGGACAAACAAAAAGCTTGTTTTAGGAGATTATAGAGTAAGTGCAATTGTAGAAATTATTTTGCTAAATTGATATGTTACTTAACACTAAAGTTTATTTTTTTTTTTTTTTTTTTAAAAGTAAAATATAAAATTTAATAAAGATTTGGGTATATTTTAATTATTATACTGTGGGTATTAATTCAAATAAATAATATAGTAGACATGCAGAGGCAGAAAAATTATTTTTGATGAAGTCTGAAAAATGTATCTATGTAATGTTAAAATGCAAAAGATAAGATAAAAATACAAGATTTATGTATATAAATCTTATAAAATAGGAACTATAAAATATTTGTTTTATTTATTAAAATTATTATTACACTAATAGTAAAAAAAGTTATACTGGATAAAAATTCAAAAATATATTGAATAATATTAGTTACAAATACAATATTACCAAATAAATATAAAAGAAAAATGTTTGTACAAGTTTCACGTGAATAGAAGAAATATAAGAAATGCATAATAAGGATGAAGGAAGAAAAAAGGATAATTGTGATAAAATCAAAAATTACTTTTAATGTTTACAAAATAAAATAAAAGAAATGGAATTGGTAATTCGTATTACTTACATTAGCGCCAGGACTTAATTCCCATAAGCTAGTCATGCGATAAATCACAGAAATATGTTGTTAGTTTTTGATGTAATAGAAAGTATATTTTCTGGTTAGATATATTTGTAAAGATTTTGAAATTAAGCTCCGATAAGTCATTTTAGACAAGAATTAAAAGCATAACCAACAAAATAAGTAAAATATATATTGTTTTTTTTTTAAAATAAAAATAAATAAATAAAAATAATTTGTATTTGATAATATAATATCACAAAAGTGTTAGTATATTTTATTTTTAATGATAAGATAAAGTAATATATCTAGCAGGGAAAAATATAAGTGTGGGATAATTTTTTTTTTTTTTTTTTTTTTTTTTTTTTTGAGGAATTCATCATCCCTAGTAAACCTCAGAGAAAATAATTAATTTAATAATAATAAAAAAATAAAAAGTAATAATAATAATCTGTGGCTGGAACCAAAATTACAAATCTTAGTCACCATGCAAACCTCGGGTGTTACAGAATAGTGGGTAGAGTCCATGGGCACACTGACATATCAAACAAATTGTTTCCCTTTGTAGTTGGCCAAGTTTATGACAAATTACACCAATTGGCCGCTTCCAGCTGTTTTCAGTCACCTTTATTTTGTTCAGTCGTCTTAAGTTTACAATCCCTACTAATTTGATCCCTATTAATTTTTTACTAGACATTCACACATTCGCTTTTGTAATAAAAAAAAAAATATTTATTTCTTTATCTTGAGCCATATTTATTACTAATATGAGCTATATATTCCAATACAAGGGCACACCAAATTTGTAGTTCAACTAATAATTTGATTGTAAAGAATTAAAAATAATTGTGGTTATGTTATAAAAAAATCTTCAAATAACAAAACAGCAAAATTAAATTCATGGTATAAAATAATGATTTTAAAGGAATTTTATTGATAACGTATACTTACTAAATCACAATTTTGAATTTAGCATTAAGGATTGATACCCACAATAGCATTTACTTAAAATCGGTCAGCAATATTTCTAATTAGATTGATATTTTAATTTCATTTGAAGTAATACCATTTTTACTTAACTTAACTTAACATAAAAGCATTACAGTACACACTTGTGTAGGCAAACATAAACAAAGCAACGAAACACAGTGAAAAAGAAACAAGTAGTTTAAGTTTAAAGCAGTTAGTCAAGGAAAGAAAGAAAAGGTTTTAAAAAAGGTAAAACCTTTTTATTAATTGTAGGCATTGAATATTCTTAATAAAGAAATACATTTATATTAAAGGGGGTTCCTGGTAGCTCATTTTGATTTATGCTTTGACAGCAGGAGATCCGGGTAAAAAAGGGGTTTAAGAGAGCCGAGGAAGTACTAAACAGGTGGCTAATTAAGAGAAGTGGCGTCCAACCAGTTTCAAGTTCCAATTGTATACTTTATACTACTGATGGAGCTCCAACCTCTTTCTTGGTGTAACCTCTACAGGAATATTGTCTTTTAATAAGACCTTTTTTTGAAAGACATCTTGAAAATTCAATTTCAGTAAACACTCACCCATAAATGAATGATATTTAAGCTCACAAGAATCAAATTTAAAAAAATAAAATAAATAAATAATAATAAACAAATTAATTTAAGAAAAGAAAGCTTACTTATTCTTTGACTGGCGCATAAATTGTTGTATTTTTCTAGCAGCTTGATTTTGCCTTCTTTGAGAATATGTTCTTCTGTAGAAATAAATAATCATAATAAGTTATTGTGAAGAAAAAAAAATATTCAAATAAAATAAAATAATTTTATAACATTTTTCAAGAGAAAAATAAAATAGCAACCAGCATTATAATTTTTATTTCTTAGGCGGCTTTCACAATGAAGTAGCAAGTCGCAGGTTGCATGCGTCCTAGTAGTAGGATGCTAGCAACTTAACACCAGACTATCTAGGTAATTGAATGAGAGCCTACACGTGTAGGCTCTCGTTCAATTACCTCCAATCCTTAGATAGTCCGGTGTTTAAGTTGCTAGCATCCTAGTAGTAGGATGCTAGCAACTTAACACCAGACTATCTAAGGAATCAAGGAAATTAAATGAGAGCCTACACGTGTAGGCTCTCGTTCAATTACCTCCAATCCTTAGATAGTTCGGTGTTTAAGTTGCTAGCATCCTACTGCTAGGACGCATGCAACCTGCGACTTGTTACTTTAGTGTGAAAGGGGGCCTGGGTGGCTTGGAGGCTAGAGCCCTTGCCTTGCGATATGGCAAGTTAAGCAGCTTCGAGCCGGGTCAGAAGGAGACCCCAGCTCTGGGTTCGATACCCGGACCAGGCCCCCCGCTCAATGTCCACCCAGCATTGTTTAAACAAATGGGAAGCTCCTTGAAAGATGGGCGCCACCAGGTTTTGGCCTGGAAACCATGACGATGACACTCCTGGTTGTATTACAACCAGGAGGGGAGTCATGGTTAACGACCACATCTTCACACGAGTGTGTGAAGATTTCGGTCCCTAAGTGGCCTGCGTCTTCGGGTGTAAAAGCCCCCCGGAAAAAAAAAAAAAAAAAAAACTTCAGTGTAAAAGCCACCTTAATTATACTTAATATATAGTAGAGGGTTGATCATCAGAACGTCAGTTATCTGAACGTTCAATTATCCGAACTGGCTCCAAAAAAAATCAAAAGCCACCGCTTAAGTAGTTCTTAAAAAAGGTTGTTAGCTGCATAGTTATATTTTTTCACTACGTACTACAGCTAAATAAACAAAGATGCTTTTTCTGGAAATATGATTGATTTATTTTAGATTATTCCTTTTTTTGGGTAAACTTTTAATATCCAAACCAACCAACACAACATTAGTTTGGGTAATAATCGACACTCTACTGCATTTGTTAACTTCTTATGGTGAACCTTATAGCTGTGTCAGTATGAATACATGTTTCTGACTTAAGTAATTGAGTAAAATAAAATAGAATTGTTTAATTTATGTGCTTTTTCACAATGTATTAAGAATTATGATATAACTCACTTGAGAGGAGTAGAGGTAGTATAAGAATTCTGGTGCCTGCCTGGCATGACTTCCTGGGTTTTCTTAAATCTTTTACTTTCACAGTATGACCTATAACCGTTTTGTATAACCATAGCAGCCCTTGTCATCTGTTTGAAGTATGCAAACTGAAAGAACAAAACAAATTACTCAGAACATAGAGCATGGAACATGGGAAACATGGAGCTTTTTTTCTTAACCCGGGGACCCAAATTGAGCCAGAAGGCTTTGGTACACTTTAAGCCTGGTTTACAAGGGTAGAGTAAACAGGCGAGTAGAGGAACTCTACCCGTAGAAACCCGAAAAAACACTCTGTAGAGTAAAGTGGCAAGTAGAGTAGAGCTGGTAGAGTAGAGTACTATACCGCATGCAGTAAAGTAGACTCTACTCTACTTCCCCCACCACAGCTCCCACTCAACTAGCTTCCCCACTCTACCCGTGTAAACGTTTTCAATAGCAAGTAGCAAGTAGAGTTCAGTTTATACATTGTTGTGCAATCATTTCTGCTTTTTACTTTCTCATATAAAGAGAAAGTATTGTGATGGCACGAAAATTCGATTTTGAGATTTTGATGGATTTACACGTTTTGAGGTCCCCTGAGTCCAAAAAAGTGGTTTTTAAAAAATGTCTGTCTGTCGTCTGTCCAGACGCCTGGAGCCTAAACTACTGGGCCGATTTTGACGAAATTTGGCATACATGTTCAGAAAAATCATACCCCGAGGCAAAATCGAGAAATGAATTTTTTTAGCTCCAAATTTAGGGGCGCTGCTCCCCAAAAACTGAAAAAACGTGAAAAAAAAATGATTTCTCAAAAACGGTTCCGACGATTTTGATTAAAAAATTCTAAAAATATAGTCTTAATTATACTAAAATTCTAAATATAGTCCATTTAAATACAAAAATAAAAATTCTAAAATATAGTCCATTTAAATACGAATCCAACGATATAAGCCGTTTTCCCGGGAAAAATCTAGTTCCTGAGAAAAAAGCTTAAAACGCGGACCGAGAGAGCCCGGGTTAGATTCCCCGCTTGGGAGAAGTTATTTTTATGATAAATTTTAATGAAATGCACAATAATAATTAAATTTACATACGAAAACTAATAAATGGAAAACACTGGGCTAAATAATTATGAACTCGTATATGAGAAAGTTTGTCTGAGTTGTCTCGGACCGATTTTTTACTAAACTTACTACTAGCTTGTGTAAACACTCCAAAATCAAAATTAAAAGAGTAGGAAGTAGAGTACACTCTACTCTCCTGTTTACTCTACCCGTGTAAACCAGGCTTTAAGGCTTTAGAATGCTCCATTGAACAAACCCAGCTTTGTCCTGTTTGACATAGGAAAGGAGGGAATTGACCCCTTAAAACATAATTTTGATATGATCATCAGAGCGAAACATTTCTTACACCTCCCTGGGCTACAAACCAGGTATAGTACCAGGTATGGAAGGTATAGAGGTATAGTGTAAATGACATTGGTGAAAAGAACTTTTTTTAACCATTCGGCTCACTGATCCCCTAAATCAAACCAAGGAAACATAATGCTTTAATGGTTCTTTAGATTTTATAGATTAAGGAAAAATCGAGGTTTAGAGAATTTTTGAAAAAAAAATGGAATCTTTTTGCTTCTTCTAATGAACAGATCCTGACTTAATAACTATTGTGGTTATAAATAAAACAATAGCAAATTGATACTTAAGTACAAGGATAATTTAGAAACCTGTTTATATCGACGGTAACAATTCTGAATAAGAACAGCAGCCTGCCGTTCCTTATCCTGTTCAGACTTCTTCCTTCCTTTGTAACTACGATAGGCTTTCTGTATAACTTTAGCAGCTTCGTAGAGTTCCCTTTGTTCCCTATCTGAGAGGGTGAGATTGGAAAAATCTTTTTCAAACAAGGCTGAGTTAGAAGCGTGTAGGAACTCAGTGAAATCAGCTGTAGTGGGTGGAGGAGAGGGAGTACGTGGTAAAGTCATTGGTGATGCTAAACAAGAACCGGGGCTCAGACTTGAACAAGGTGTACCAACATCATAATACCTATGAAAAAAGAAATAAATTAATAAAATACCTGATTTCAACATGTTATTTTTTGAAACAATGATCATCATGAGACTAAAAGATGTGCAGCTGTATTAGGTGTGACATAGAATTTTAGCTCCACCACAATGGCACAACGACATGCGATAATTCCTCTATGACAGACTGCCTTCACACTTCAAATTTTAAGCTTATTAGACAAGGAAACTAGACTATTAAACCAGCCATTCACAGTCTAACTTGGTCATATGGCTCAGGGCGGGGCTTGTTGGATCTGTGTTGGGTGCACAGGGAATCCGACTCGACCTTGTTGTACAACATGTTGCCGACCACCCCACAGTCGAAATGCCGTACCACATTGGCTCGTTGGAGTGAGTGTCCTACGACCAAGTTGGATCATGAATGGCTGGTTTTAGAAAGAAAGTTTGATCATGCAATTATAAATAAAGTCTAAAATTACCTATAAGAATGATCAAAGCTGAAGTCAGGCGGGTCAAGACAAGAAGAAGAAGATGATGATGGTTGATCTTCCAATAGAAGAGGAGATTCTAAAGACATGGCCTCCATGTCATCTGAACCAATAGTCATGCATTCACTTGAGCTCTCGTTCTATAAAAAATACAATGGATTAACTCAATTTGAAGAGCAAACATTCTCTTATTCATTTAAGAACAAATATTAGATTTTTTTTGTTGTATTTAAAATATAGATTGAAATCATTATTATTGATAAAAGTTCCCCAAAAGCAGTAAAAAAGCTCAAGCAAATCTTGACATGGGAGAACAAATCTTTACCCTAAAAAGTCTCAATATTTGGAGCATTGAGAAGTTAGTTTTGGTCAACAGGTTAAGAAAAAAACAAAACTTTTTCATTTCATACATTCCGAAAACCGAATCCCACTATAACTTTTTTCGTGAATGTATGTATGTCCCTGCTAGTGTCAAAACTGGCTCAACAAACTCAATTATATTTTTGCAGAGAAGTGCGCAAACATGTTGTGTATGTTGTAGGCTTGGTTTCATTAATAAAATATTGAGTAAAACCAAAGTTAAAGGAAATGAAAGAACAAAACTATTATCCTTGTGCTAGCCCTATACAAAATAAAAGCAAAGGCCTCCCGGATTGTTTAATGTTTTACAAATTTAACTACAAAAAATTTAATTTAGTACATCCTCTGTGTAACTAGGTAATGATTAGTAAGCACAATCACTGTTGTGAGTAAATTTCAAGATTTTCAGGTTAAGAATTCTTAATAAAATTCCCTTGAATTTACTTGGTTATACTAAACCTGCAGCACTGGAATCAAACTGGCCGAAAAGAGCTAATCTGTATAAGGAATATAGCAAGGCAAAGGAGGTTGTTTGATTATTACGAATTCTTAAAAATTCCTTAAATTTCCTTGGTTATAATAAACCCGCAATACTCCAATCGAAATAAAGAATAATTGTCAATTTGTATCTAGAATATAGCAAGCCAAAGGATGTAGTTCGTATTTACGAATTTTTTAAAACCAAACATTTATTTTATTTTTGGAAATTTGCAAGGGCAAACTAATAGATTCTCCTGTATATTTCTCAAAATAGACCTTATTAAAAAGGGGCAAAACAAAGCATGATTTTTCATTCTAAAAGAACAGACTTCGTAACACCATTTCTGTCATTGTTCTCGGCCCTAAAAATTCAATTAGAGGGGGATTTTTGGTTTCCTAGTTTAACTAGCCTTCCGAGCAGCCTAAAATGGGAACTTGCCATATTCCCTAGGAATAAACAAGGCATAGTAAATGCAGAAACGAAAATTCTTTTCTTGTGCAAGCCCTAACGAAAATGAAGACAAAGACCATTGGCTATGTTTTGCCGCTTATATTTCTGTCTATTTTAATAAATTTACAGGGAAATCTTTTGGTTTGCCCGAATTTACAGCTGCATGTACTTAAATAATAAATCATTTGTTTAAAGTTATTTTATACTAATAATACATAGAGAAATTTCCTATTCCATTACAGTAGGAAATTCCTCAGACAAGTAAAGGACATTGCAAATTCTATCTCATTTCTTTCACCTCGAAAGAACTAGGTTTAAGTTATAAAGCTTAATGTTATAGCATAGAGCACTGCTTCTTGTGAGCTCCTCAGAACAAGGAAATAAGAGGTACAATAAACAAAATTTAAACAGCGTTTTTATTATCGTTTTTTAGCATCTGCAAGATTAGCAATAAACTTATATGCAATAAAGCTTGCTAGCAATTTGGATAACTAAATATTAATTAGAGTGACATTTGTTTAATTGAGGTAAGAACTGTGATAACATAAAAATGACCAAATGACATAATGATGGGATGATAGTTATATTTTTCTCTACTAAAGAAATTAGTGGTTCTAGTGCACATGATATATTACAGTAGGTATCACAGACAAGATGTTCTGTGAATATCAGCTAGATTTTGATTAAAATTATCAGGAAATAATTATAATCAATATGTTTAACATAGTGAAATGGTGCTTGCATAGTGTTGCAGTTATAATGCACATAGCAATAAATAAAAAATATATATCGTAATTTAAAAAAATCTTATAAATAAGTAGAGTAACAGTAGTATTGGGTGCTTAAATAAATATAAATAGCACATTAAATAAATTATAAAATCATAATAATCTAGAATTTAAGTAAAAAAATAATAAAGAACTACTATGGTTTCTTTTTGCTTCAGAACAGATAATAAGAAATAATTATGAACAATTATAGTTAGAAATAGAACAATAGTAAGATGTTAATATAATATATATTAATACGTAATTAATATACATTAATAATATATATAATATATATTAATACGTAACCTCGTCTCAGAGAGGTTACGTAAAAGTGACAAAGGTTGCTGTGACGTCATGCGCCCTCCACGATTTTTCGTCAGGTTATCTTTTCTGGCTCATAACAAACCATTGTTTACTAGAGTTCTGTACGCATTTTATAGTTTTTTCCTCTTTTTATTCTATTAAAAGCTTTTTTAACCATATCATATATTAGTAACATCAAATGTAATAAGCCAACAAATGTAAACATTATAGATGATAAAACAAATAATTCTCACAAATAACTCAAATAAGATGTAAAATAACTTACTTACAGATGTGCTCTTTTTACTCTATTAAAAGCTTTTTTAACTGTTTTTAACCTTATCATATATCAGTAACATCATTAATAAGCCCATAAATGTATACATTATAGATGATAAAACAAATAATTGATTAAAAAATAATAATAAAATAAAATAGCACTGATAAACCCCAGAAGTACATTGTTTGTTATGAGCCAGGGCAGCTTAGCCAACGTAACACACACTTTTTTTACGTAAGTGACGTCACACTTCCCCGGCGTATTACTATTAATAATACAGTAATTTCTTCATATTTATAGTTTTATTCCAAGTTTTGAATATTCATGGTAAAATATACAGCAAGGTGTCATGGGCAAGGTGTCAAAAACCAGGGATGTTAGATTGGAGAGAATGGGAAAAGCCTTGACTTTGTATGTTGAAGATCATACAAGGAAAAAGGTTGATTTGGGGTTGCAAATCCTACCAAAATGAGGGCTGTGAAGTCGTTGTAAAGTCCATTAAAAGAAATTCTTTCCTGCAAATTGTTCCATAGCAGATTTGCAGTCCTCAGAGTTATACCATTCAGCTAAATCTTGTAAATGGTTGGCTGCTCCAATAAAATTAGAGCCTTAGTTACTGTACATGGAGGTAGGAATTCCTCTGAGTGAAATAAAATGTGTAATTTATCCCAGAAAAGATTCTGTTGATAGGCTGCTAACAATTTCCAAATGCACAGCTTTGGATGTCAAGCAAACAAAAATGCACATATGAATCTTAAGGCGGAGGAGATACACATGCCATCAAATTGGGGAAGTAGCTTGCTTGCAAAAGAGGGTATTTGCCAGTAACTGGCATACCAAGGATTTTTATTAAGATTTTATCTGCTTGCTTGACAGCTACATCAAAGACAGGTCGACCTGAACGTTGGTCATCTTCGGTGCTCTCTCGGCCTTCAGAAAACTGTTTATACCATTCGAAAACACGCACAAGAGATAGAAAATTCTCACCATAGGCCTCTTTCAACAACTTATAGCACTCGTTTGGAATTATTTTTAATTTATCGAGAAATTTCACATTGATCCGCTGCTCGTATTTTTCATCACACATTACTATCGGCACGAGAAAAGAGCACGTTTGTTGCTAACCTCTATAGAAAAAATAGTACTCCAGAGACAAACACATGTTTTCATACTGGAATAGTAGAAACTTCAAGCTATCCAACGCTGTATTTATTTGCACCCCTTAGGACGCCTTCTGAGCGTGGAGTCTCGTTATTTAATAGCCAGACCTCGTATGGTAGAGTAAAGACAACTTACACTAAAGGTCTAATCTTATAATTTTAACAATTATGTCATGGATTTTTCCACAGTTGTTATGGAAATCACACTCAAAATTCAAAAAAGGCCTGATTGATAAGTTAGTTCTTCTAAATTGCTATGGAAGAAAAAATATTTATTTTTTCGTGATTCAGTAAGTTCCTACAGTAGGATAAAAGGCAGAGCAATATTGGCTAATAAACCAAACATATTATTAAAAAAAAAATAAATAAAAAAAGAGAATAAAAAAGTTGGAAAAACATAAATAAATAAAACATCATAATTAAATAAGTGCAAAAAAATCAACTAAAGGAAAATTACTAATAGAAAAAAAATAACTTAATTACAGTGAAAAAAGCAACCTTGATCCTTTCGGGCATGGCAGCAATTATTTGCTCAGCAAGTGTTAATACACGAGCATCCTGCTCACCTAAAAATAAAACAATAAATTAGAAAAAAATCAAATGTTAGAGATAAAAACAGTATTTTTAATAGAAATTAAGGAGAAAACGTAGAAGGTATGAGACTGTTTTTTTAAATCATAATATTACTGAACTCCAATTTTGAATAAGTTTTTTAAAATTGAATCTACAATTGAAAACAACTTCTATGGATCATCACAATTTTAGTGTTATAACACTAAAATTATGATGCTTCACAAAAAACTTTCTATTTTAGCATGTATGCTATGAAGTGGTTTCAATTCTCCGTATATTTTTAAATATATCTTTTAACATTATGAAGTTAGATTTAAGTTATTCTTTATTTTTCTGCCTCTCAGAACCCTCTTATCCTCTTTACGATATGATTAGAAATTAGGCTCCACTAGTGAACAGATTATACCTGAATAATTATTGTTTACACCCATTATTGTTATGACCCATTTTTTATTCAAAATTTTGTTAACCCACGACTTTTTGTGCATCCCCCCCCCCCCCCCAAGTACTGTTTAAATTTTAAAGAGGTATTTACATTAAAAAGTACAATCTAAAAGAAACCATATAATTGGATTAGTTGAATGTATAAATAAAGAAAAAACACACACCTAACACATAGAAAATAAAACATCAATAATTAAAATTAAAAATTTATTAAAACATTAAATCCGTAAAAAAAATAAAAATAATAATAACACACACACCCCAAACTTAAAAAAAGGAAGTATTTTAGTTAAAAAAAAAAAAAAAAAAAAAAAAAAAATTGACATTTATGAACACATGTGTAAAACGTAAAAGACATGTATGCAGTGTTTTGTGTTAGTTATGCTGTGTAATAAGTATTTCCTAAGAGAATTTAAGTTGTTGATTAAGTCATACTGGTTTAAATGTGTTAATTTAATTGATTCTCTTAAGATAATATGTCATTGAACCTTCTTTGTATCAGTTACTTTAGAATGACAGAGGATTATGAGCCTAAATGGCACTGAAGTCTAATGGAGTGTAGAGGCATGAGTCCATGAGAAGAAGTAAGAAAGTAGTTAAATACTGAATATGTAATTAATTGGTTTAGCATGTTATTGTACGAAGTAGACTGTCTGGCCAGATGAGACCTTAGATTTGTGTTACACACTTTAGAGAAACAAAGCAAATATCGAGGACATAAAATTCATTGGGTAAGTAATTTTTTTTCTATCTTAATAAATTGACAAGAAAGAAATAATAGTTTTATAAATAAATAATTACTAAAGTCCCTTGCAATTACTTATAGTTCTGAGTCACTATTATTATTTATTTATTTTACACAAATTTTAGACGCAACTGTTTTGTAAGAGAAAAGGTCCTTTTTGACATTCAAAAAAGAATAAATTAAAGAGCACCTTGCAAATCCAGTATGACCAAGAGTTATTGTTATTTATTTATTAAGTTATATTATTGAGTATGATCAACTACAAACTTTTTCTAAGGTAAAAGCGACCAATGCTTGCTCAATTATTAATTAAATAGCACTCGACTATGCATCAATACAAACACTTTACGCAAAACAGCAATTTTTATTTAAAATCATGACAGTCAAGTAGAAAAGTTTCTAAAATTTATTTTAAGATTAATAATAATGTTAAATAGTGATGTTAATTAGGTATTGTGATAGGCTACAACACCTAATAAAGCATGTAAAGAAAAATTACATTTTACGCCCTTGAGAAATTTAATGCAGAAAAGTTTTACAGGGAGAAATAATAAGGAAAAAATACACCGGCTTCAAGGAAATTATTTTATTCTTTAAAGTTGGGCACTTTAAGGGGAGCCAGTGTGACCGAGGGGCTTAAGGCACTCGCCCAGCTATCAATAAGTCAAGGCAACTCGAGGTCGTGGGTTCGTTCCCGTGCCATGATACTCTGAATTGCATCTATGAATCGGGGACGGAGCAGGGCGAGGGACACCCCCTATGGGGCACTCTTCCCCCAGGCTTTGATGCACGCTTATACAGCTTACTAATGACCACATCATACTCGCTTCGGCGGTACAATGTACAAATGTATGAGTGTAAAGTAGCTGGAACTCTCCATCGCGGGGCGTAAAATTCGAACAAGTGGTTCGTCCTACCTGTTCTAGTAGGAAGTACCAGATTACTACTACTACTACTACTGGGCACTTTAAACAATTGTGGAGATGAGGGACTGCAGCTTCCCCTATTAGAGGTGGATATAGCTCCCCAAAGAATATTTGCAACACTACACCTGAAATTATAATTATGTGTCACATGACACATAGTCAAAAGATTGATTAACATTTTTGACCCTGGACTCTAAGAGTGATTAAAAAACTACCTTGAGTACCTTTTTTTATAAATGGATATAAGAGTTCAATTCTCCAAAGCAACAGCACCATTATCGAATAGAGATATGTTTAAACTTTCTTTACTAAAATCATAAATGGATATGATTAACAATTTATTTAGATTTGAGTAGAATATTGATCCAATTTATCAGCAGCTTTTATCTGTTTTATTTTTTAGCTATAAGCATATGAAATCAATCCTAATATCAGTGTTAAGAAAAAGCCACTTTAAAAATGACTTTAAGTGCAGAAATTAATTTAATTTTTAAGTGTATTTTGAAAAAAAAAAAAAAAATCCTAATAGTAGTAATAAAAAAAACCTGAGACAAAAATGCGACCAAACAAACTCATGTGAGATGTGTTTATTAGTGATTGATGATTATTTTGAATGTGTGAATAGGCATTTTTAAAAAAAAAAATTATGTATTAGTGTAAAAAATAAAATAAAAATATATAAAACCAAACATCATATTAAGAAACTAATTAAAATTCAAGAAAAAAAGCAAACGATTAGAAGAATAATTTTAGAAAAAAGATAAATATGATTTTAGTTATTACTCACAAACAACTTGCTGAGAATCATCAGGTAGACGGAGTTCTGGACTTGGAGTACTTCGGCTTGACTGCCCAACATCACCTACATTGTGGATAGACCCAAATACTAATCTCGATTTACCATTTTTACAACTAGTTTTGATTGCATGGTTTTTTTATTGGTTTTCTTTCATATTGAAATAATCCTAATATGATCATAATTTAATAAAAAAAAGAAGGTAAATAAATGGGACATAAATATATAAGTCCATGTAATAACAAATAAACATTTGTATGAAATAATTCTTAGTTGTGTTTTTAATGAAATTATTACAGTTAGTGATTAAATCAGTCATAATACATTTTAGTTAACTTGAGGGAAGAACTGATAGCTAAAATGAACTGCATCTTTTACAAGAAGGGATTACAAGAAAAGGTTTAATATAAATGAGAAATTAATTGAGACAGTTTTGGCTCAAATAAAATCATTAATTGATGAACACAATTAGTGTGCTCATTTAACTCAAGCTAAAAAGAAAGTTAGCACCAAGGAGGATGCAAACTAATTTATGTTAACAGTATTAAGGGAAATATTCTGCAATAATAATGAAATGATTTTAATGGATATGAACGGAAAATATAATTTCGACAGAACAGTGGAAGCCCAATATTTTGAAGTTATGGCTGGCCTTCACACAAAATTAATAAGCCTCTTGAACCTTCTAATGATTGGCCCTCTAGGTGACTCTCTCTTCCACCAAAATAAATTAATTTCTTCTCTTTTTGTTCAAAATATTATGAAAATTGTGCATTTAAACAATACACATTTGCACATACATTAGACAGATATTTGCAATATTTGAAAATATTATAATGTTTAAAATGTTAGACTTTAAAAATGTAAATTATGTATCTATGAAATAGTAATAGATAATAGATTATTTGATTGATCACATGGACTTTTTTTAGAGGAATTTGGAAACTGTTTAAAACCTAAATATTTCATTCTCATCTCTTTGTGAATCACAATATATCCCATATATGTTTAAATAGAAAAGATATTTTCAAATAAATATAAATATGTAATAATAATAATAATAATTAAAAAAAAAAAAAAAAAAAAAAAAAACGTATCCAACCTTTACCGATGTTTATCACTCTTGGTAGAACTTTTGAAAATTAAATAATTAAAAGAAAATAATAAAAGAAAGAAAGAAAGAAAAAAATTAGTTAAAAATAAATAAAATTATAATTTGAACTGAAATAGATTAGAAGTCAAAAATGCATAAAGCCATAACCATAACAACCCAATTAATTAAAATAAATAAATAAAATATGAAATTTATTAAAGAGAGCATTAAATGCAGATTCATAAAACAAAATGCAGTTTAAAATCTAAAATAACTGTAGAGTAAGTATTCTGATAAGAGCGATAAATATTTATAAAATTAAAAATATGGACAGTGTGTTGTGATAGTGCATAAATGATGTTTCAAAAGTATCCACAGAACTATAATCATTTCCAGCAATTTTATACTATAAAAAATCATAATAGGCGTAGAAAAATTGGACAATTAACCTCCAGAATATTAAATAATAACTTCTTGCCATTAAATATCTAAAATAAAAATATGAAGTTTAGAGTTGAAAAGAGCAAAAAAAGTCTTTATATAAAACAACAAATAATTTATGTGCTAAAGAAATTATAAAAAGTTTTACAACACAAACCAAAATATTTTCTTCATGATCTCATAATAAATTTTATGCTGAACAAAAAAGTTCTTATGAAACAGCTTTGTTTTCGAATTATTTAAAAAAAAACATGGAAAATTGTATATTTGCTGCTTAACTCTAAAATTCCTACAATAAAATACTTTGAAGCAAACCTTGTAGAAAATCTAATTTCGGGGTCGAATGAGACCAATTCCAGTTATATAACCAAATTCTGATTTGAAATTCTTTAAGTATAAGAGATTAATGGAGGTCATCTTAGTTGATTAACCTAATGAAGTAACAGCGACAAGGCTTTGAATTTTTTTTGAAAATCAGTTTTGTTGTACAGAGCTACGATTGATTTCATTTGATGCGAAAATGTGTTTTTTGATAAGAAGTGTAGCTTTTGAAAATTTTAATGATGATTGACAAAAAAACAGTGGTTTTTATTGTGTTTAATTGCGAATATCTTGAAAAGCAAATGCTGTTTTGGACCCACACTCCAGGCACTTTTTTGTTTAGCTTGAAATGTCTTATAAGATACCAAAGTTTTTGTGGTTTCATTCAGGGGCACCCTATATAATAGCTTGATAGCTCTGTACATAATTTGAAACACTTCTTCACACAATAATCTCAAACACCATGTATATTTTTCCTTGTCACAAATAAATATAAACAAATTAAATAAAATAAACAATAGGAAGCACTCATAGTAATCCAAAATAAAAAGTAAATGAGAAAAAATATAATAATTTAGGGATAAAAACTATTAGATAAAAATGTGAACTACACTTAAAATCTAAGAAAAAAATTGTTTAATGTTTAAATTTATGCAATGTTTTTAAAAATTTTATTGCAGAGTGTAAAAAAATGCTATGCTTTTTGATATTAATCATAAGGAGTGCATGAAAAAAATAAATTATATTTATATTATGTTTTATAGTGATGTAAATTTTAGAACTTACCTTAAATTCTTTTTAAATTTATTATTATTTATTTAATTATATTTTTCCCTCTAATTTTGTTTTAAAATTGGTTTTGTGTTTAAAACGAGATATGAAAATTTCATTGAAACATTTAGTTCATTTGAAAAATGAATATGGAAATTTTAAGTCTATTTCAATATCTGTTAATTTATTTTTTAAATGTGTAGTTATATTCCTAGACTTCAGATTAAATTATAAAATTATTCAAAATATTTGAAAATTTATTTAATTATTATTGTGGCTACTTTATGAATAATTATTTATAATAATTGAAGTATTCATCCAACATTATTTATGGTACTTATTTATATAATAAAAAGGTGATTTGAGTTATTAAATGTAAGACTAAATAATACATGTGTGTGTTTGTTTGTTTAAATTTTATAATTTGGAAATAATTGTTTTGTTTGTAGTTTCTTTTTTTTAAAAAAATTAAAAAAATCTTACAGAGTGTGAAATCCATCCTTCTGACAGGGGAGTGTAATACTTGATCAACTCCATTTTCAAAGCATGGACTGCTTACGGGAAGAGACATACTTCGATCAAATCTGAAACATAAATAAATCCTTAAGTCGTTACAAAATTTAATGTATTTATAAGCGTATAAATAACTAGGCATCGCGTGGCTCTATCATTGAAGCGAGCGTATTGCAATAAAATACTGAATATTAAGAAATTGATTAATCATGATAAATGTCATAGTTATAGTTGAAGATAAGTGGAAGAGATTAATATGGGGTAGAGTGGGGGTACTTGGTACAAAGCTCACCTTCCTAGATAAACCTATATAACAACACGCCTATAAGAATCTTAACCACCCACAGTAGCTTTTAAACTATTATGATAAATGTATCACTTCACAAGTCAAAAATCTCTTCTTGTATCAAGTTGAAATTTTACATGCCTGTTTCAATTGTACTTTAAACGATTTATATGAAGTTTTATTAAAATCGTTATGTTAGAACATAAGATTTAGGAAAAAACGTTGTTTTCTCTAATTTAAACATTTAGGTCCGCTTTAATAATTTTAACAATCTTTATTAATTCATAGCGGTGTCGCTGTTTGTTTTACTAAAAAAAAAAATTATTTGAAAAAAATGTTTGTCTCATCGAATAGGTGATAATAGAATCCTTTTCCGTCCTGAAATTCCAATTTTACATTTGAAGCTCACGCTTCCAATTTAATGCTGTCCAACGAACTTAGCCTGAGCATTAGTAAAAGGAACATGTATACCAAATTTCAACTCAATTTATCGTCGGACACGTAAACGTTACTGACAGACAGACAGGATGCCTAGTTTGTTGAATGTAAGAAACTCGCTTACGCTTGCTTCAATTATATCTGCAGAAAAGTAGGGAAATATGTAAAGAAATTCTTCTCTTCTTGACAAAAAAAAATCAAAGCGCCTTTTTGTAGAAGATCAGTATCTTATTAATGAAATAATTAGGGAAAGGAGTACATTATGTCGGAGGGTAACGTAGGATTACAAATTAGTCTTTCATTGGTCTAAATAACTATTTATTCTCTAACTGGCACTAATGATGCCCTTGCAGAGGCCAAAAACTGCTTTGAAAATAAAACATCTATTATATGCTGAGAAACAGCATTATTAAATCCATCATGAGGACCTCCATTGTAATTTTGCTGAATGTCAGGACCAACACCTATCTAGATGAGGTGTACACTGAAAGACTTAGATGATCTAGAATCTAGGTTACTTAAGTACATTCTAATACATGTAATTTTAAGTTTTGACATTATAAAGTGACTTCAACCTACCGAGAATTTATTTAAAATTGTGTTGTAAAAATTGATTTATATTTACCTGGATAATTTATGGTTAGACTTAGTGTGTGAGGTCCTGAGGGAAGACAGATTATCTAAGGAAGACTGGAGCTGGATACCACTGTCCACTGATGGCCTTTTACTTAGACCTGAAGACACTAAAACAAATATAAAAACCTTATTAAAGTGATTTTCATTTTGATTAAGAAGAAAAATCTACAGAAATAGAAAATTTTTAACTAATCTGTATTGTAATGGATTAAAGATGACTACAAAGTGTAAATAGAGAGACTTCAAAACATTGATACCATGAACAGTAAAACTTGTATTATTTATTACACTTTGTATGTTGTATGTTTACATTTATAAACGCTCAATATACAACTGATGCAATAATGGAGGCAGGTCAGTTTGGGCTAGAGCCTCCGACAATGAGCTCCCCTTACCACACACATATTTTAAATAGCCTTTTAATGTTCAATAACACATGTTCAATCATTCACTGAAACCTTCAACCAGGAGGTTATCGTTTCTTCAACTTCAACGGTCGTCGATCAACCAGGCTTGATATCGACTCGGCTCGGCTTGGGCTTGAATAGGGTATTATTTATTTATATTATTAAATGTATATTAATATTTGCACGATTAAAATGATTTACAAAAACTTAAATTTTTTAGAACCAAAAGCCCTAACGATACGATATACTGCTACTATATATTTATAATAATTTTATTTCTATTCTTTCATCAATTTAAAAATAATAATTTTTTATTCTGTTACTTTCAAAAACACTTTTTAAAAACTGAAAAGAGAAAAATTGCAGAGAAATACTCACAAGTAGTTTGTCCAGGAGAGGAATGTCTGCTATTTTTTTGATCAATAATAATTTGTGTGCTTGTATGAAGCTCCATAGAAGAATGATTCCTACAATATTTTTTAATAATTATTAGTATAAAATAATATAAGCAAACCATGATAGAAAAAAGTGTAAAAGGCATAATGTTAATAAAGAGTAAAAATATTCTGTCATAATTCTTTTATACCTGTGAGCTTACTTGTATAATAAAGTTAATAAATTTTGTTAATTACAGTTTGACAAGAAGATTTACATGTTAAAAGTTTTATTTTGAGGCATTACTAGTGCCTAGAGTCCTGGAAGTGGTAAGTTACTTTTGAATTTATTAAATATTATTTAAAGTAACATGTGAAGGGTGTGTGGGACTTGTTTTCAGATGTTAGGAGCAGAAAAACTTAAGACAGAGCTTGTGCCAGGGAATGACAAGATCACTATTTATTTTTTAATCCTGAGATAATGACAGAGGTGGTTTTACAACATGGGCCTGATGCACAAATTAGATTTTTTTAAAGTATATTATAATATTAAGAAAAAAAAAAAAAAAATCAAATAAAAAAAAAAAAGAAGTTATACATTACCTGTGAATTTGAGTTGGATGAATGAATATACTATTTTCATTTTGACTATTTAGAGACTCTAAGGATTCATGACTAGCTAGAGTTCCAAGACTTCTTGTTTCAACTAGAACTTTTTTGGATTGTACTAAAGCAAAAAAATAACAACAATTATTATTTAAAATAGAACAATATAAAATAACAACTCAGTGGTAATTGTAGCAACTGCAAGTGGTAAAATAACAACTTGTGGTATATTGATGTAGACATCACCTGGTTATTGACTAGAATACAAAGTTCTCAATTTATTTAAACACAAGAATTTTCAAATCATTATAAGAATATTGGTGTACTGAGTGTAATAAAAGATAATCAATTAGTTGTTTTTAAGGAGAGTATGGAACATCTACTGTGGAATTTTAATGAATAATTCTGTTCTTATTCCACACTAAATTTATGGTAGTTAATAGAACTAGAGAACTTCAAGACGTAAAAACAATAATACAAAATCTAACAATAGTTCCTAATAGTACACAAACAATTACTTTGAGATATTTGAAGAGGCCTTGCGACCAGCTCAATCTTAGAATGAAGTTGCTGGGCCAGAGCAAGATGACCACAGGAAGAAGCTACTTCAATACAAGATTTGCCATCTTTATTTAAAAGTCCAGCTGCACAAGTTTCCCACTCAAGAAGAAGCAGAGCTGTATCATTTTTACCTTGACCACAAGCTCTCATCTGCAATTCATAAAAAGCTTGTTACATTATTAAAATAAAAATCAGCATATTACACAAGAAAGTTAAAAGGAATGTGATTTTATAACTTACTACAGTCAGATTATTTAAAGTTTTGACTTTTCACACAGTGCGGGAAAATCCGAGGGGAACCAATGGGAAGTCAGGATTTTGAATTCTAGAAGGTCGGGCCAACTAGGCAAACAAAAATGTCACCGGCCCCACCCCTCCTACAGGCCTAGTGGCTTTATTTTTTTCATCATTTAGGTTGGCCAATCTGAGTGTCAAAAGTCAAAACTTTAGATAATCTGACTGTAGATGCTGTACTTATTAAGAAGCAATTAACTTTACATTATTAGGAGAAATTTAACGTTAATTTATTCAAAATAATTAAATTTAAATAAAATATATTTACCAAAGGAGTATATCCATCGGTATCCTGACAGAGACCGTCAACTTCATAATTTAGGACGGGATTAGGATTGGCAGTTTTCCATTGGATCAGTGCACAAATTAACCTGAAAAATACACAATTAATATCATATTTTGAAATAATGTACACAAATTCTTATAATTTATTAGATCTGTTAGAGGCACTCAATACCACAAGTTCATATATGCATCTCTATAATTCGCAGAGACCATGCTCCAACCACGGTCTCTTGTTGGTTAAATATAAATACCTTATATAACCAAGGCAAGCAGAAAGATGTAATAGGGTCATCCCTCGATATTTTTCTGACCAATCCGAGGCAGTTTCATGGTCTTTCCACCTCCTGTAAGTCATTTCTTCTACAAGAGACACTAGTCTGTCTTCAAGACCACCACTGCGTTCCAACTAAAAACAAAATTTAGAGGAGGAAAATTAAAACTAAATAAAATGTGTGGAAAATAAAACTATATCTTAAAGAGTTTATATTTTATTTTAACATTTTTTTTGTTTGATTTATTTCAATTTACATTTAATCTTCTATTTCTGTATAACTTTATTTACATTCAATATAAATAAAGTATAATTTAAAAAATCAAATTTATATTCTTCCAATGATTATAATATTATCAGATTGATGGTATACTTTATGATGGTTGCGCTGCGGTTTTATGAGATGGCGGTGGTGTGTCAGAGAGTGAAGAAATCTTTTCTCTACCTTCTCAACACACACAGCCACTCCACACATCCTTGTCTGGAAACCAAAACTAAATTTCAGCCATAATCAAACCCATTCTAATAACCTGAATGACCTCAACTTTGTGTGTGTATATAATTTTTTAGATCATACTTATAACAGGTTGCTTTTAGTCATTGATACATGAAATAATACTGTGATTTTGAAAAGAATAGACTTGACAGCTGAATACAGCTGGAAAAATTTGAAATGGGCCCAAAATCAGATTCAGATTTTGGTTTCAACTCAGTTGCAGAATCTAAAATGTAATGTATATTGGTTTCTACCCTTTTCAAATCCCTACCAAGGTTGACCGTCACATTTTTCAGAATTATGTCATCAAATGCGCTCCTTGTTGAAGCACTAGTATTTACTGCCAAGTAACTAAATCACTTTGGCCCTAGAAATCATTACCTCCACACCACCGTCTATATCTATGAGTGTGTTAACTCATTATTGATAAACAGTAAATACGCCAATGAGCCAGCAGCAAGCCTGATCATTGTATTGTCTCAAATTCACGATACCAGATAAAATGGCAATGGCATGCCATCAGGGTGCTGTCAACGAAAAAAATCTTTTAATTTTTCTTGGTCATGAATACGCGCTGAGAAAACTAACTTTTAAAAAAAGAAGTTTTTAGGATTTTTAAAATTATGAATTAAATGCAATGATAGAAGAGGACTTGAGATTAATTAAGAAGAATGGCAAGAATATGAGATTTGGATGCTTCTTCTACACTTATGAAAAGCTTTTGAAGACCAAACAATCAAATGTCAGAACAGGAAGTATCAACTTGCATAGTTGGTAGGCAGTTTGTATACTCTATACCAATATTAGTACTGCGTGTGTAATGAAGGTGATAACTTGAGGTCTATTTTCTTGAAAGTGGAAAAAAGTAACGTTATACTTAGTAATATTTTTTAATTGCAAAGAAGCCTATTTACATAGCCTTATTATGGAGTAGTGAAAAAAAACAAGAAAACGCTAAATCTGTAAGAATTAGCAAGGAGATGGATAGAATTATAGATCACCTGCTTCAAAAACTATAAGTTACCCCCTCAATCTGTGGACTTATACCATTCCAATTCATATTAAGATTATTGCTCCTTAAGAAACTAACTACTAAAATATTTACCATCCAAATTTAAACAAGCCTTTAGAAGAAGTGTGTCCCTTTCTTGTAATGAATAAAAAACAACATTGCATCAAAAATGTCTAAATTAGATCTCAAATGCATCAAAATTACTTTATTATTATTATGTCAATAAAATATCTGATCTAAATATAACAAAACTATTATTGATCTAAATTTTAAATTACGGTACTAAAGGCTCAAAATTCAAATATTTTTTATTCACCTATATTAGCATTATCTCTTATAATTACGGCTTTATTACACTAGAAACACATGTTGTTTTTCAAATGTTGTTATATGAATTATGGATGACATAAATAAGATTTATGTATTTAACAAGATTTGAGTGAAGTCAATGAAAAAAATATGAAGATAAAAAAAATATTTACAAAAGTGAACATACCAGTTCTATGGGTTCCTGTTTAATATCGACTTTCTGAGCTAAAACATCCATCCTATGGAGAAGTGTATATCGCAAAAGAGATTCAGATGGTGGCCACTGCATTCCACTATCTTCTTCTCTACGAACTCTGTCAGTTTCTCTTCTGCCGTTTTCACCACCACCCCAATCCTTTTCTACTTTGTACTCAAACATGACTGAGTTTGAAATGACAAACCCTTCGCATGCAACTTGAACACTTACAAACCCAACTTCATGAGCTGAAACAAATTATAATAGAAATTAGAACTCGTTTTTAGTAAAGTTGATTTTTAAAAATTGACATGATTTTTTTCCTAAGAAGATACATAGAGAGAATAAAACGATAACCACAAAAGTAATCCTGATTACTACTACTTTCATTTGTAATTATATAAGATTCTCTGATGAAAGTTCATTTTTCATTTAATGCAGTAAATAAATGGTATACTATCAGGAAAACCACAATAGTAATCCTGGCCTCAACTACTTTACTTGACATACTATAAGTTCTCTTATCATTTTATTTATTCTATTATTTTTTCTTTACTTCATTTAAATAAATAAAATCTAGCAATGGTAACAAGCTTCAATAAAAGCCTTCTTCTTGACTTATATGGGCAGCATCTTTTTTTCTTTAGCTATAGCTCATTCAGTGAGACTGTTCTAGTCACTCTTCATTGTATTTTTAAGAACAGTAAGTTTATCGAATTTAACCTTAATCAGTAGTATTGAAGGAGGTTATGGAAGTTTTCAGTGAGTTAATTATATTTTCATAAATTGCCACTAGCTTGATACTCCTAGTTTAAAGCATTATTACTACCTCAAAAAATTAGTCACGTCTGCTCGGCCATCAATGAATCAAGGGTGGCACGAGGTCGTGGGTTCGATCCCTTGCTGTGATGCTCTGATTTATATGGCACACTAATGATCACACCATACTCGCTTCGGTTGTACAATGTACAGAGGTTAGATGAGTGAAGTAGAAGGAACTCACTACCACGGGGCTAGTAAAATGGGCCTAATGGCTTAATTGATAGGTTCGAACAAGTGGTTCGTCCTACCCGCCTAGTACTAGTACTAGGACCTTACTACTACTACTACTAATTGTACTGATAATACATGTTTTAAACATACCAGGGCAAAAACACCTAAGGACTCCACTCTGGACAAGTGTAGTAGGAACTGGTACAGAATCGAATAGAACAGTGTATGGCGATGTTGTAGAATACCACGGCCCAGTAACTAGAACCTTTACACCTCCCTTCAACATAATATAATACACATTCAAATATATCGTTATAGAGCAAATAGAAATATAATAAAATGAAATCAAATTTTTGTGTTATCACTGTAGTTCTAATTCTCTTGTAGTTCAATGTGTGTGTCGGCATCCTACCTACAATATTTTATATTTGATTAAAATATAAATAATGAACAAATTATAAGTCTGTCATTGTCTATACATATAAATTTAAAAAATATGAAAGTACATTACCTCAGTATAAGCCCAATCAGGAGAAAAATCAGTGATGTTAGCTGTTCCTTCTCTATAACCCATACAATTAGAAGAGTTATCTTTCTCAGTTTCCATGGATTCTCTGCTATCATTAGGTCTTCCATCATTATTGCTACCACCTGAACAGAAGGTAAAGTAAAATATATTGATTTCAAGCGATATAAAACTACATACGAAAAGATGCATCTAATAAATATCAGATAACAGACTGAAATAAATTGTATACCAGGATTGTTATTATGATTATGATCCAAGGTGTCAAGTTCAGGAAACTCAGACAGCATGTCAAAAGCATCTAAATTGACCAAGACATCATCATCGTGCTGAATTGAACTGACATCGATAAAATCAATCTCTTCTAGACCTGACAGTACGTTAGTCTTCTCCGTATTATTGGAACCAAGCCTGCAAACATTTTATATATTGGATAAAAATAGATTTAAAATTTCATTCAATTTAAAAACAAACAAGGATATATTATAGAATAGTTATACATATATTATATCCATTTTGATAAAATGAGTAAGATGTTGCTTGTAGTTTTCAATTAATGAGTAGTTGGGTCTATAAATGAAATAAAAAGACTCACTTTCGAGGTATTTTGAACCCTCCTTGGGTCATTCTCAAGCTGATTGGCCAAGAGATTAAATTTTGCTATGTTTTATAAAGTCCTTATATTCAAATCTTACCGATTATTTTCATTTTTCACCTAAATTCAGGCAATAACGATTTTACTTTCTATTTTCTTTTCTTTTTTTTAAAAAAATTTCATTGAACACTTTTTCTTCCTAAAATCCTTACAAAGCACATCTACATATTCTCATCTTCTGATATTTTCCCTAAAAATACATGTATGTATAACATATAATTTGAGGTATTTTGCAGGATTATATTTCATATGATGCACTGGAAGATGATGCTCAATGTAAAAATACATCTACCTTTAAAATCCATATGAAGCATAGATGCATTAACTTAAGAACAAAAATAATATGCGAAATAGTAGCAATAATTACATAGCATGTTGTTGAAAAAAAGTTAGGAAGAGTACCTGTTATTATGAGAATGAGGCATGTTGGCTGATAGTGTTTGTTGGATATCTTCTTGACTAAGATCGAGCGTCTGATAAAAGTTCTTAGTTTCATGAAGTTGTGGCACCTGTTGCTGTTTTGTTTCCGTTGCCTGTGTTTGTTGGGACTGCGACTGCATTTGAGTCTGGTGACCCTGAGACTGAGTCTGTTGGATTTGAGTCTGAACACGTTTCACTTCAAACTTAATTGCCTCTTTTTCTCTGCCGTCTCCCATGTCACGAGTTACTCTTACTTGATGCACGCCACTCCCACTACTCTCCATCTGTAAGAAAGCAAGAATAAATGCAATTAAATAAATAACATTTGAGAATAATTCTTAACATTAATATAATTATAATACGGATCGGTGGAGAGTTGCCATGTCCCATCCAGTTTGGTAGGCAAGTAATTTTCATGATCCTGAGTACAAAATTAGTAAGTAGACCAAAAATCAAGTTGTTAGTTTGTCACGTGCTATGTGACCACTATGATTTGAAGGTATATTTGAATAAAATCTAATCAGGTGTCAAACTAACATCATGGTTACATGAGAATAAATATAAGTAGATTTAAAAGAATGAGCATTACTAAAAGCATTACGTTGAGACATGAGAGGAAGCAATGTGCTGAAAATTAAAATTATAATGGGACCATCTGTGGGCTAGTAGTAGTAGAAGGCCTAGTACTAGTAACCAAGAAATTAGGCTTTGTTTTAGGCCCATTTTACTAGCCCACAGGATTGAACTAATAACCTTGTTTGTCACCCTCGATATATCGATAGCCAAAGAGGCAGGACCAGCGCCTACAGCCCTACGTCCATGCTGGCTCCCTATCTATGGGCTGATTTTGACATACAATCTAAATTTTATTAAAATCAGAAAATTAGCTTTAAAAATATGGTCATAATAAAAATGTTGATGAACCGACAGATCTGTCTGAATAGAAGACATTTTCAGCATTTCTTTAGAAAATCAATATATTGCTACTCCCCTTATAAAATAACAGAGAGAAGTAACAATCTAAAGAAGGTGTACGGAATGTTCTTCTTTAGACTGTTACTCCCCTTATAAAAACAGAAGGGTGATATTCCTTTGTCCCAAAGTACATTGGACTAAACATCTCTTTGTCTTAATAGTTATTTAGTCAGTAATTTTTATTCCAAGTAACAAATTTTTTTGTTGTAACAATCTAAAGAAGTAACAAATTTTCTTTGACCCTAAGTTGCTCTTGAAGATACAGAAATAAAGTCGTCAGTACGTCACCAGAGAATATCTTAAAATCACTAATTAAGAACACCTTGTTTTTTTTAAAAAAAAAAAATGTTTCCTCGCCTTTTGACAACACCGGTAGTTTAATAAATAGAAATTTAAAAAATCAACTAAGGAAATATTTTAAAAATAGTTACCTCCATAGGGATAGGCTCTCTCTTCTGCAGCCTGTCTTTCTGAAGTCTAGACATTTGTCTATGGACCAATTGAGGAGGTTGGTGTGAAGCCTGGCCAGCTGAGTTAAGAATCAAGAGACCACCAGTGGTTTGAATCTGTGACAAATTCAGAACCAGTGGACCATTTGAATTACCACCATTCTGATTTACACAAAAGTAAAAAATAAAGAGTTAAAATAAATAAAGTCTTAATTGCATAAGATTAAAAACCACTCTTCCGCAAATTCATAACCCAATCTAACAACGGTTATTGGCCCTTGAGATTATTCTCAACCTGCAAGAGATGGTGAGTAGGTCTTTCATATTTTTTTAAAAAATAGAAAAAATAATTTCCTTTTACCTGAGTAACAACTTGAGATTGTTGCAGGTTGTGTAGTTGAATTTGTCTCTCTTGATTCGATAACATTGTTCTTTGACTAATAGAAAGCGCTGAACCAGTAGTTGACGAAACCTACGACAAGACCAAAGTAAAAATCACAATTACATTTAAATGTAAACATTTTAATAGCTTTATTAAAAAAATGTCAAGGTAATATCTATAAAAAAAAATGAAGAAGTTTAATTGAAAATATGAAATTTAATGTGTACGTCATTCTCATTTTAAATGGGCATTTACTGTTCCATCACTTAAGATGCAACCTGAAGGGAGATTTCAAAGTGGATAAGGGAGCATTTTATTCGTTATATGTAACACAATAATATATTATTGAATCTAGATAACGCTTTTATTGTACAGAATGTTTATTTTTGTCCTGGACGTTACTGTCCCCAGCCAGTTTTTAAATTAAAGTTTATTTTAAATCAAATTAAACTTTAGGTCAGGGGTTATTAGTTAGACAACATTTAAATTTTCTTAAATATATATTTCAATTCGCGAAACCAAGTTACAAATCCTGAAAAAATTTGCATACAAGTAGCTATCCCATGGTTTTTTCCAAGCTGTAACTTCCAGTCGGTTACCGGGGTAGTAAAGAAGGTGGAGATGATAAAAGGATTTTGGAAATTGGAATTAACATAATACTGCTTGGAACATAAACAAGGTAGTTAGATGGATTAAAAACACTTCATTAAAAATAATTAGGTAATTTTTTTCCTAAAAAATCCAAGCCCCAGGATGCTTAAAATGACCAATTTAAATAGAGAATAGTATATAAAGAAAGTAGAAATAAATGGAAAAAGGTTTTCTTTTGATACTGACAGTGCTGATTACCTGATTAGAATCAGATGGTGGTTCAGTCTTGACTGCTTGTATCCTTCTTATAGGTTGTAGACAGGTTTTTGCATCCGCACAAGTGGAATCTGCACAGCCACATTCAAGTTGTTTGCAAAGAGCACTCTGACGAGCACTTCTCTGCCTTTCTAATAATTCCACAACTATTGCTTCCACTGTCTCACCCGTCTAAAAATAAATAAAAATATACATATTGATTACCATACCACAGAATTTGGAGACTGATGAATGATAAGCTTGTTATAAGAACTAGTGCAATATGAACTTTGCCATAGATTCATTTCACGGTGGAACTTCAAAATTTAGTGAAATGAAGGAAATCACGTCAAAAGTCTGAGGAAAACATCAAACAGAATAATGTCGGAACGATAGGTTGCACCTTGTTTGTCACAAACACAATTTTTATTATATATTTAATTTATTGTCAGGTTTTTTTTACCTTCCTGTAAAACATTTCCACCAGAGGAGAATAATTTGATAATATACATATTTTTTTTCATTTACATCATTTTCATTTACATTTATTTTCTGATAATAAAGCCTTTTTCATTCCATATGAAAAAACAAAAAAATCAATTCAGAGATTTACACAGATTTATTATGATTTTGCATCATCTAGAGATGATTATCCTAAAATTTCAATCCTCTCAGTACACTTATCCCACCAATACAATAATTTATATTAAACATTTTATAAATAATAATATAAATATATGAAATCCCCTTATTGTTACATATAATATTTTGGTGTTAAAAGAAGGGGTAAATAAATACTCATTAATAAATGGTAAAAAGATGATATTTCATCCCTTATATTGGGACATCTTCAAACCTAATTACAGGTCTAAGTTGTGTAAAATCATTAAAAATTTTCTTTAAATCGTCTGAATTTTAACTAAAATTTTACGAGTCACAACAGACTCTGATACTTCTCAGTGAGTCAGTGACTACGTGTAAACTAGACAACTACTGAATGACTCATAAAATCTTAATTTAAAGGAAAATTTTAATGATTGTACACAACTTAGACCTCTAACAAGGTTTGAAGATGTCCCAATACAAGGGACGAAATTTCACCTTTAAAACCATTTATAAATTAGTAGTTATTTACCCCTGAAGACACAGAAATTTAAAAAAAATATTAAACTTATTATAAATTAATAATAGGTAGGCAAACAAATTTTAAGGACATAAGCAATAAAATTGATTAAACTTGAAAAAAAGGGAACTAATTAAACTTACAGATATTTCTAATTCGTTGTTAAATTCAGGTTCATCTTCACTATAAACTGAAAAAAGAAATGTCTAAATTATTATTATAGCAAACGCAAAGAAAATTGAGTAATCAAATTAAAAAAAATACTTCTTGCATACGAGTCCGCAAGACAGTAAGACATTTTCATGTTTTCGCTCTGTGTAAACTACCGACATAAAATGAAATAAAATCGGTAATTTATTTAAGTAATTGATAAAAGTAGATGGAAGATTATTTTTATTCTTATCTCCACACCGGCACTGCCGCGGCTTGATTACAAACGACTGAATTCAAAGGCGCCGGTGCGCCTTCTACGAATTGTTAATATGCCTTCATACTAGCTAGGGCCGAGAGGGCTGAGAGTTGATGGCAACCTCCTGTACTTTCCTAACTCCCTGTCACACGTATACATTTTTTCGACTTTCTTTGTTATGACGTGCGGTGGAGGGAGGCCCAACAGCTGGAGGCTGGATTACACACCTCCTATAGCTTTTTAACTCCCTGTTATATTTTTCTGAATTTTTAAGCTAATAGTAACGTAACGTTTTTGACTTATGTTCCTAAACATGAAAATGTCAAAAAGGTTTAACATAATAGATTAAAATGCAAATTTTTAAGTTTTGGTAGTATTCATACTACACAAAGATTAAATTTTACTTTAAATCAAATTATAATTATCAATAACTACGGGAGACATACAGAGAAAAATAGACCCCCGCACCAGGACTGTATGTCTCCCGTAATTATTGATAATTATAATTTGATTTTTAAAGTAAAATAGATTAAAATGTTTCAGGCGGTACTGAATACTAATGACTATTTATAGCATGAAGTTGTTTAGTCTGCTAACTTATCTACATAATACTAGCATCTTTTAAGCATGAACATTTAAGAAAACCGTCCATTAAAATAAAACAAAATAATCTAGAATTTTTTAAATCTGACAACCAAACATCTTAGTGAAAAATACAACAGTATTCAGTGGAATATGATGGTTTGACAAAAGAACTTCCACCTTGATGCCTTTCTAGATGGTTAAAGTTGATAAATATTTGTTAAACTTGCAGTATGAAAAATAAAAATGCCAACGAATTAGCTCAGTAGTTAGATTATTACACTGTAAAAGCAGATGTCTGTGGTTCAATTTACAGAGGGTGGATGTATTTTTGGCACTTCTTAAGATTGTTACTCCCCTTCTATAGAAAACAGAGGGGAGTCACAATCTAAAAAAGGTCAGGTGTATGGAATGTTCTTCTTTAGACTGTTACTCCCCTTATAAAAACAGAAGTGTGATATTCCTTTGTCCAAAAGGGCATTGGACTAAACATCCCTTTGTCTTGATAGTTATTTAGTCAGTCATTTATATTTTTTTAAAAAAAACATAGGGGAGTTACAATCTAAAGAAGTACCGAATTTTTAAGTTTTTCTCCCTCCCTTTTCAAAAATTATAATATTATTATTGATTTGGATCCAGGCATTCTGAGCTATGGATTGCTATTCATCTTGATATTCTTACATTTATAAGACTTAAAAAAATTAAAGTATAATATGCTTTTCACATGTTTTTTCGTTTCTTTCTAGCTCCTTCATAACGTCTGTTCAGCTGTAGAACAACAAGACTGGTACCAAATAATTTAACTACACCTTTAAGGAATATGTTAACTTGAAATTAGAACTGGTCCACCATTTCGTTTCAAAATGGGGAAATTTTCTTCTATCTCACCAATTTTTGAAGTGGGTGTACAAAGCAACTATAAAAAAATACATAACTATTGAATAATGAGATCAAGTAGGCCAATTTATAAATATTGTTGGATTGTACACACAAAATAATGAGGACATTAATAGAGACCTCTAACAATGTTTCAAAAAGTGGTTAGACAGGAGAAACCAAAATGATTATTTTCTGCTTCTTAGGGCTCATTACACTGGGATTCCAGAATGCGATTCGTGTATGAGATTCAAAAAAGTATCAAGATTCAGTATCTCGGCGGCTTCTTCCCCCCACTTTTCCTAGTTTGATCCCACTTTTATTATACACTAACATATATGTATTTTAATTTTTAAATAATTAATTATATTACATTTATTATTATATTCGTAACTAACCTATTTTATTTAACGTTAATAAAACGATTGAAAAAAAAAGATATTATTAAATAATACATTATATTGATTTATTAATATATAATTAAAGTTGGTTAATATATAATTTTAGTTGGTTTTGTATATAATTAAAATATTTTATCTACGATTGATACGAAATATAAACATTATATCTTTGTTTAGATGCGTAGAAAGTGATTATTTACGTACTTGTATTCATTGCGCATGCGCGTCTCATAGTTCTGAATAATTCCTCTTCTTTTCCACACTAGTGCGGTAAAGAAGAGGAATTCTTCAGCTTTACGCACGATTAGCGAGTTTGTTTACATTTAACAAAACTAATTTGGTGTTCTTTTATTAAAATAACAGTTTATATCGAGTTTTTAGTGAAAAACAATGAGTGAATCAAGTGACTTTGACGAAAATGTGGAGAATAATAATCCTCCAGAAATAATTAATTCGGCAAAAAATACAACTAATGAATTAATGCCATCTTTATCAAGAGAGAGATACGAACTTACATACAGCAAGTTTATTTGTTTTTGTATTTATTATTTAAATCTAACAATCGTAGATAAAGTACGGTACGCAACTCGTGCGAAAACGGCATTTTGCATTGCTCGTGTGGTTTTACCACCCTCGCTATCGCTCGGGTGCAAACTCCACACTCGCATGCAAAATGCTACTTTCCGCACTCGACGCGTAATGTACTATTATATAACGTAAATAAAATTATTTATAATGAAATATTATAATTAATGATATTACAATTATGAATTTATAATTAAAATATTTTATTTAAAGAAAATAAATAGCAAGAGGATTGAAGCGGAATGCGATTCGGAATCGCCTAGTTTGAATGGGCCCATATAGCGCAATGTATCATGAGCCGCTTTCTAAGAAGAATTCTAAAAAGAATCAAGGCGGCTCACGGGGACGAATCGCATACCGGAATCTTAGTCTGAAAGGATATAAGCAAAATACATTAGCCGCTTGGTATCATTAGAATCTTGCATTCGTGAATCGCATTCCGGAATCTCTAGTGTGAATGAGGCCTTAGAGCTCTTTAATATAGTTTATAAAAATTAGTCTAAGTAAAAGAATTAAGTGACATACGCTTACACATTGGTTTGAGCTGGGAGATAAGTTCTTCTTTGGTCCATTGCTTCTTATCAGCACAAAGGGACAGGGTGGGTGAAACTAATTTGTTATCGTCAGGATATGGAACATTCAGGTAATGCACCAACACTATATCTGGGTTCTGAAACAGAATAAAAGCACAGAGTCAATTTTACAAAAAAATAAATAATAAACTTTTTTTTTCACTTATAACAAATTCAACAATTATTCTTTTGATCAAGATATTATGATAATATAAATTGATGATCTATCATCAAAGGAACCGCATTTGATTCTTGTTCTTCTGAACCACAACAATATAAATGCTCTGATAAAGATTGCATTTAGAGATTAATAAAGATTTTGTATTAGGTAAGCCTCGGTAGCACGTAAAAAATAGCAGTTAAAGCATCAGATTAATACTAAATAAATACCATAAAATCCCAGTTAATATAACTAATTTTAATAAATACCACATCAATTAAGTTCAATCGATTTGTCAAATCGAATTAACAATTTTTTTTTAACATAAATTTAAAACATTAATATGTGTATCTTACCCTGATAATAATTATTACATAAATAAATGTTTATCTTTTATTCAAAATGAATTAATCTAATGTAGCCAAAGTGAAATAACTATCCATACTTTTAAGATATTTACTTTCTTTATAATAGGTAAGTTATTTTTAGTTGTTTACCAATCTTGTAATTTGCTGACGACAATCTAAAAAATTAGAGTAAAAAGCATTTGCATCCAATTTTATAGATGAAATGTAACTTCTTGCATTTTTAAAAATATAAAGTTATACAGAATATAATTTAATTTACAATATTTATGATTTTAACCTGATTTTGTTAACGTACATAATGCAAACTATGTATTACTTTTTTTTTTAAAAAAATATGAAAATTCTTTTCAAGAGTTAAAGTAAATGGATAAAAATAGAATTTCCATCATTTGTTATAACTTGATAGTCACATCTTTGGGAGAAACCGTTCCATTATTTCTACCCTTTTGGATAAAAGGGTTGTATAACTTACAATGAAAAAGCCATAAATATTAATAACATCAGCTAGATTTAAAATCCTATCCAGTAAACTGAAACAAGTAATAAATTTAATCAAATTATGTATAATTGGCTTAGTGTTTATTTCTTAAGATAAGGAGAGAATACTCATGAACAAAAAGAAATAATGTACACATTCACGCAAGATCCAAGAATGAAAAATAAGCAAGTTTAATGTTCACAAAAGGCAAGACAACCCCAATAAAAAATTAATTGAGTAGAATAGTTATTATTATTTCTATTGTTTTTTGTTTTTTTTTTAAATCTTTAATCTGATCAACGTATCATTAGGTTATTCCACGACCGATGAATCAACCACTTTACACATCCCTTCAATGTGATCATCAGCATGAAATATTTCTCCCCACTCAGAAATTTGACCAGTTAGTGTTGGAGCAGTGGTTTTAGGTGAGTGGGTTGAGTAATATCACATAAGTAACAGTGTGTTAGACAAAACTCTAATAAGTTACAGGGTGTTGGACCAAACTCTAATAAGTTACAGGGTGTTGGACCAAACTCTAATACGTTACAGGGTGTTGGACTAAACTCTAATAAGTTACAGGGTGTTGGACTAAACTCAAATAAGTTACAGGGTGTTGGACTAAACTCTAATAAGTTACAGGGTGTTGGACAGAACTCTGATAAGTTACAGTTAAACGAAGATTGTTTTTTAATTTAAAGGGTTTAAAAGTTGTCAAGTTCCCAAAACATATTGGATTAATTGGCTTGATGGTTATTTCTAAAAGGAACAACACTTAAAATAACAAGTGCTATCTAGTAACCAGAATTAAATACTCAGAGTAAAATCTTTAGTTACATTTACTGAGATTTTATAGAGAAAAATAAAAGAAACCAAAGAAATAGGAGTGTAATATACACTTATTTTTAAAAAAATATATTATTAAGTGATGAGGCAAATAGATGATAATGTCAAGAGACAATATCAAATTACATAGTCGTTAGATATTAACATTAAATAATACAAGATCATCTGATAAAATATTATCATCTTCGTTACAAGATCATGATGGACATCTTATAATTTTTATTCAATATAAAGTAAAAAGTTTTAGTAAGAGTACTAATTATACTTTATCAGATGATATGGTTATCAGACAATATCACAAGACATTATCATCTTCATTATCAGATGACATGGCCATCATATAAGTTTTATTCAATTTAAAGTCATGCCATTTTAGATAATGAGTACTAATTATACCAGTGCCGGAACTAGCCGTGGGCATGGGGTCAGCCGAACACGGGCCTCGGGGTAAGGGGGGGCCTCACTTCCGCTTGGCCAGTTATAAAAAAAAATAATAAAATAAAAATAAACTGACCACGTCCAATGCTGCTTCCTCCTGCTGCGAAGCAGCAGGAGAGGCCACTTTAGTGGCCTCTGAAGTGAGGAAAAGTTCCGAGGTACCCAGTACCCGATTTTTTACTTTAGCACCCCCCTTGCCCTACAAAAGTCAAAAAGGTTTGTGTTTTTGTCTCCCCAAGACATTGAGACTCTTGGGAAAGTTCTATATATTTGATATTTCTTTATCTCAATAGTTGATTAGAGTAAGGGATATGATCACAATTATAAACACAAGTGTGATATTCCTTTGTTCCAAGATACATTAGAATAAATATCCCTTCTTCTTAACAGTAATTTAGACTAAGGAATATATGCTACTCTATATAATTATGTTCCTTTGGCGAAATAACTATTAACACAAAGGGATATAGGGGGATGCTAAAGCAAAAATGTACCATTATAGGCAACTTTTTTTTGCTCATTTTCATAACTTTTTGCTCTTTTTACTTTCCATATAAAGAGAAAGTATTGTAATGGCGCGAAAATTCGATTTTGATGGATTTACACGTTTTGAGGTCCCCTGAGTCCAAAAAAGTAGTTTTTAAAAAGTGTCTGTCGTCTGTCTGTGCAGACGCCTGGAGCCTAAACTAGTGGGCCGATTTTGAAGAAATTCAGCATACATGTTCAGAAAAATCATACCCCGAGGAAAAATTAATTTTACCTTCAAATTTGGGAGCTCTACTCCTTAAAAACTATGAAAAAAAGATTTCTCGAAAACGGTTCCGACGATTTTGATTAAAATATTCTAAGATGTAGTCCATTAAATACGTTTTTTTTATCATAATATAATGTTTTTTGTTGCAATTTATTACAAATCTTATGTGTATCCTGAAAAATGAGGTGACAAAAATATTTGGTCATCTTGGTGGGGGGGGGGGGGGGGCCTCAAAAAAAATCTTGCACACGGGCCTCAGCAGGTCTAGTTCCGTCTCTGAATTATACCTAAAAAGAATAGTTTAAGGTAGTGTTTCTCTTAAGTGTATGTATTTTAGTGTCAAAGTATGGATTTAAGATAAAATGTTAATAAGGAGAAATAAAAATATCGAGAGTAGAGCAGATACAACTGATTATTCAATTTAACAGGTAATGTTCATCATTAGGGAAATATGAATACGATGAGGGGGAAAAAACCGAAAAGGTTGAGTAAAGTAGTTTTGGCGTGGAACAAACCATACATTCACATTTTTTAAACTCACTTTCAACTGTCTTATGATAAAACATTTTGAACTGATGAAAAATGCAAATTATGTTTTTCCAATGACGTGTAGTCCCAATGTAACAAAAATTATGTATGTCCCAATGATATGGTCCCAATACAATACAAATTATGTAGTTCCAATGCTAAATTTTTCTTTTACAATCTGCTGCCAAAACAGCTACTATATACAATTTAATAATTAGTCTGAGTTTGAATCAAAATGTTAATTTTATCATTAGTGCAATTAAAAAAAAATATATATGGGGATTTTTAAATGGAAATTTTAAGCAAATGGAGTCATATTTTGTTAATTTATTCATATTAATTAATTATATCAAATGCTCTATAGTAATATTATTATTTCTCCTCATAAGCTTAATTAATAAAAATAAAAATAACTGAACCATTAAAAAATATAAGGTAATACAATTATTTAAAGTTTTTATGGTATCACCAAGATATGGATAGGTAAAATTTTACAAAATATTAATTAATTAACTTATCAATTATTTAAGAATAAGTTAAGGCATTGCTCTATTTTATTATCTTAACATTTACAAAGATATTTGTTCTATTATATTATATGTATCTTAAAATATAATTATTAACAGTTATTGTTATTACTAATGGTACCTTAAAACATATTATAAATTGAATAACATGTTCATAACTAAGCGTCAAATTTTTATAATAAAAACAAGATCTAACCGTTTTTTAATTAAATTTACAATTCTATTAGAAAAATGTACTCAAATATTTGAGGAAATCTTAAAATAGTTCAATTATTTTAATTTTGTCTTTATAATAAATAAGTGTTAATAAAAATAAAATTGACTGACAACCTGAAGAAGCCAATAGCACCTCCGATGAAACGTTGGCAGTATGGCAGAATGTACATAACAGCCATAGATACACTGAAACAAAAACAAACAAAATACTATTATTATTTTTGTTAAACATTATTCTTAACAAGTTTTCCAATAAGAACATCATGAGGAAAAGATTATTAATTTAAAAATTAATAAACAAAAATTAAATATGACGTCTATAGAGGAAATTATTAATACATTTTTAAATATATTATTTAATTTTTCCTAATTATGTATTCGATTGTAAAAATTATATAAGGAAATATATATATGTAGTATATTTATTTGAAACTACAATCTAGAGGCGGAAAAATTAAGTTTAATATTTTTTAATTTCTTAAAAAAAATTAAAGAGTACTAAATTTTAAGTTATAAACATCTACAGATCCGATAAGATAACTACAAATTGTCCATGCGCTATTAATCATAATAAATGTTTATATTTATAAAAATGGTCCTCGAACTATTTATAATCAATCTCAAATTTAATTTTTTGCTATAAAGTCTAGAAACATGTTTTTAAAAAAAAATATATAAAAAAAGTACAAAAGAACCAAAAACGTAAATTCCTTCAATGAGGACCACGAATTAAATTAAATTGGAATTTTTTTTTAAAAGATTTTATGAATATTAAGGAATTGGTGCACAAACTAACATAGCCAAAGATCAAAAAGTCAAAAGAGCCTACGTGGGTACGTAGGTAAGAGTCGAAGTATCAACGTCAAAACTATTATCCTTGACGGCGTCGAAGACGCGGGCAATGGAAGAAATTTAGAGTTATCAACCATACCGCATACAAAATAATTGATTTGATATAAATACAATGTTAAAAATGTTTTACTTTCAAGAGTGTCTTCACTCTTTTAACATACGAGTATAAAAACATTTGCCATTTTTAGTTAGCAAGATCTGACTTTATCTTCATTAAAGTAGTACTAATTTTAGAAAATGATAATAGAAAATCTTCTTTGATAATAGAGTTATATAAATAAATCAAATTATTCCGCTGAACTACAATAAATTTAACTGGAAGAAGACATTCGAAAGTAGTTTAACTTCTCCAGATCCTGAAAAAGTAAAAACATTTAAAACCCTCCATAACTCCCTCCACCGATAGCTATGCACCCAAAGAAGTTTTTATGTTCATTGTGAGCCATTTTATTATGTTTAAAAATTAATTTGATTTTCCCCCGATTGATTTAAAACAGGAAGCCAAAATACACATGGAAAAAATTATCTGGAAAGTTGATAAACTGTCAATTAAAAACAGTTAATTTAATACGAAGGAAAAGTTTGCAATATTGTTTTATAATGATAAAGGATGATGATCTAAGAGCAAACAATGAACAAAAATATTGGGGAACACAGGATAAAACTTTAAACAGAAGTTAAACTACATCACAAGAGAAACAAAAATATTTATATTTAAACGAAAAAAGAAGAAAAAAAAGAAGTAGAGAAAACAAATTAACTTAAGTTTAATTAATAACCACTTAGTTAAACATAAAATTTAAAGAGAAGGGTGAGTTTGGAACCATGCTATGTCGGGCTATTGTGTGCAGGCTAAACTTCTGTTGCTTTTTTTTTATTTACCCTATATACTACACACACCCCTTTCCAACCTTTTCAAAATTAGGTAAAAAGTAATACGATGAAAATAATTGGGAAGGTTTTTGGTTATATTGTTGGTTATAGAACGTAGGGAAGGAAGGGGTGTTGAGCAGAAGGGGTTAAACCATACTTTTAATTAATTTTGGTATCCGAAACTAGGGACTCAGAAGAGGTGGCAAAAACAGTATTTTTTTTTTTTTCTCTAATTATTAATTTATATTACACATTTTTAAAAAGAAAAAAAAATTAAAGATACATTCTACAGGGAGAAAGATATAAAGAGAAATTAAAGATATATTCTACAGAAGGTTTAAAAAGGATAAATGCATCTATTGCCAACATTTTATTATTTTTACTTTATGTATAATCAATATATGATTAATAGAACAACTTGATAAACAAAACCACACAGCATTGTTTCGTTGCGAGGAAAAGCGCCTTCTTGGGATAAAACTAATGCTGTAGACTGTAGACATAAAAACGTAACATTACTTTGTTGGTCAATGTCAAGTGCCTAATACTGTAGACATAAAAAGTATGGTCAAGTGTCATCTTGAGAGATAACAAATACTGTAAACAAAAAACGTTACATTGTTTTGTTGCATGCTCTAGAGTCATCTTGAGAGATAACTGATACTGTAGACATAAAACATATGGTCATCTTGAGAGATAACAAATACTGTAAACAAAAAACGTTACATTGTTTTGTTGCATGTTCTAGAGTCATCTTGAGAGATAACTGATACTGTAGAAAAACATATGGTCAAGCGTCATTTTGAGAGATAATTAATACTGTAAACATAAAAAGTAACATTTACTGCGTTCACACATCGTTTTGAAAACGATCCGCTAGTTCAAAACGCTATATGAACGGAGATCGACGGATCGTATCGGGTTAGATCCAGTCCACAAAAATACGTGATCGGATTGGGGGATCGAATTCAAAGCGCTCGTGTGAACAGGTCGTGAAGGGGATCGAGATATTAGGTTATTTTACTCTTTTCCACTTTGTTTTCGTGAGCTTCCGTTTCTTTTTTTTTAAACTGCAAAAATGTTTTTAAAGAAAAGTTAATACTATAGAGAACCTGTAAAAACTTTTAATAACTTGTAAATAAAATGTAAAAAACCGCGGACATATTAGGTAACAACAAAGAAGGTTTTACTCGTGACGTCATCGTTATGAAATATCGAAAACAAACATTTCGATCACCTGTATTTTTTGTTGTATGAACGCGAATCGTTTTGAAAACGAATTGGATCCGAAACGCTTTTAAAACGATGTGTGAACGTAGGACATATATATTTAGAAAGAAGAAAATGATTAATTACCTCGGTTCCTTGAACTTTGAGTTTCATATGGTCTTCCCGAGTTGTTTTGCCATCTTTTCGTTTTTTCCAACAATATCCATCTCGTCTGTAACGGACTTTCTTCCTGCTGTAGAGCAACATGGAACCACTCTTTGGCCTGAAACAAAACCAAAAACCAAATTTAGAAACTATCGTATTGTAATAAAAAGAATAATAAGTTTTAATAAGAACAAGGCTATGTTAACTTAAGTAACTTTTGAAAAGGGTAAACCAAATGATATTCCTTTTGTTGAAAATAAACGGGTCCATAATAATTTATTAAATAACATTAGACAATAATAAGGAGATACGGAATTAGTCTTACAATTACAGTAAACAAGGCCCGGTGATTTTGATCCCGAAATTTTCAGTGTGTATATGATAACGCATCAGTAATATTTAACGCATGCACAGCACACCGCACAGTAATTTAGTTTATCTAGTTAATTCATAAAAAATTCTGCAGCATTGCCAGTGGTTGGGATATGTAAACTTACATATGTTTAATCTTCCAAAAAGAGCTTTAAAACTATATGTAACATGACATATATACATAAACATTTTATCAACGCCGACATTCTACCATATTTGTTTTCAAAATGCCGGCAAAAATTTTAAAAAAAGGTAAAATATCCCATATGTAATATGGGATATGTAATATATTACATATCCCTGCTCTTCAAGACCTTTAGAATGATGTATAACATGTTATGCTGACTAAAAACTTTTTATTAGTCCGCCATAATGGCAATCATTAACTACACCAAAAACACAATGATTAAAAATGCTGAGATGCGTAACCCGAATATCGTTTAAATCAGTCAATTATAAGGCCAATCATCTTTAGACAAATACACAAAAAAAAAAACTTTTAAAATCCCAAGCTTCTAAAAAGACGAGCTCAATTACGCTCGTTCAATTAAAGCGACATATTATCCAATAAAACGAATACAAATCAATATACAAGGCATTGAGTACTGAAATAAACATTGCGGCATTGCGTACTATTTGCGTACACTGAGTGTACTGAAATAAAATATTGGTCATCTTCATTGCCAGTGAGACGAATCGAAATGCGTAAGAGAACAACATAGTGTTGAGACAGAGGTTAAAATCTTACTAAGGATCAGAATGACTCCGCCTCTCCCAATTCCATCCGCGGAAGAAACAAAATTGATTGATAAGTTAGTACTTAAAAGACAAAAATAAAATTAGGAACAAAATTCTTCGCACACTATAAATCTTTCAAACTCCTTTAAATTGAATACAATACAATTATAGAGAATAAGCGCACAAGAATTATAACTTTATTATTATTATTATTGATTATTATTATTTCATTTATTTTTATAACTTCTCATTATCTTTTGAATGGCTAATGTGCAACTAAATGCTAAATTTCAAATAATATCGTATGTAGTTAGACTATTTTTTATTTTTTTATAGGTAACACTTATTTTCATAATTTAAACTATGGGGCTCTGCCTTGAACCTACGCACAATTTGACACATTTGTTTGTTTACAAGCAGCGATCATAGAATCCTTAAACGGAAAGATTTACAACTCCCCTCTTTATCTACCTGTGTTAGACTACTAGCGCTCCACGGGAATTTGGCGGTTAATATTGTAACTAAATCTTTTACACCGTTCAAAATATTTTGAGTTTCTTAATTCACAGAAATAAATTTATAAATTAATTTGTCAGTTTACTAGATTCGAACCCGGAAACTTTCGAATTCGGAGCAATTTTTTTTTTTTTCGTTTATATACAAAATAGTACAAATGTCTGACAACCAGTATTTGTTTATATTGTATGTAAAAAGATCATAAGTAGTTTACAATTTTAACCGCCATCTGCCCGACCAGCGCTAGTGGTCTTACACCTCTAGCATACTGGAGTTGGATACCCCTCTTTACAAGACCTTTTTAATAATATAGATAGATATGTATTATACTTTTAATAAAAATATAGTATCATATGATAATTTATATTCTATCTATATGATTAATTCAATAATATAGAAAGCATTTAATCCCAGGAGGAAATGCTCATGATCGTGAGGTAAATCGTTGATACACATGCAAATATGTTTTCCATTAGTTAATTTAGGTAAACATAATTTTTGTTTCGGTATAATTCATAAACTGCAATTATTAGTGAGTGTTAGCCGAGTTTACACCAGAGTTAGTAACAAATATTACCAACAATTTTGTTGGTAACCATGTTGATAACAAATGTTAATAACAAAATGATAAACCCGGGTTTACACAAGAGTTTTTGACATGTTTGATAACAATTATTAGTAACATTTTGGAAAATTCTTCTGAATTCATACCACTTTACTGACTTATTGTTGATGTCAAAATTCTTGTTATTAACATTTTTTTTTGTTTCCAACACAATGTTGGTATCAAATTTAGAAACATTTTCCAAAATGTTGCCAACAAATGTTAGTGACTCGTGTTAGTAACTCTGGTGTAAACCCGGCTTTAGTGTGTTACCTTTTTAAATAATTATTTCATTTTAACTAAATGTTGTCTAGATAGGGTAATCTATGGTTATCAAGTTCACTAGTTGGCAACTGTATTATATTTTCCCTCCTTTAAACTGTGTTCCCGTTCCCACGGCCTCTGACTTGGCGAGCCGCTCATAACTGGAAGCTCGTGCTCGTAGGCTTGTGGTCTGTCAAATCCTTTACGGAAATTCACGAGCCATATCGAGCCTAGTATGTTCCCACTACTCGAGGTAAGACAACCTTCGATTGCAGCTCGCCAAGTCACAGGCCGTCGGAACTCAGCTTTATCGTACTGTCTGAATGCAAGATCTCAGACGGAAGCAAATTCTCTCTTATTTTTAAATGTCCAAGAGAATAATAATCAATAATAAAAAAAAACATCCTCGAGTTGGTTTGGAAAATTAAACTTCAAAATAGTATAAATTAAATTTAGTCCGAAGTTCTTGTGAGCTTCAGAGTTTAAATGGGACTTAGACATTGTTGCCAGAGGAAGTTATTATAGGTTTATAAAGAATCGGAAAAAGGATTTTAGTCAGAGAAGAAGTTATAAAAGAGAGCCGTATAGTTCTTACTTATACATGGGAAATAGGGAAAAACTGCTTTAGGCTTCTAGACAATAGAAAAGAGGGCGATTCAGAACGAATCGAGCCTTAAACGTTGTAAGCCTTCTTTCTTAAAATATAGAATAAATGTGGAAAGAAATAAACTACTTCGGAAGTAAAATTGCACTTTTTTAGACGTATTGATGTTATCACCAAAACTTACTCAATCACGTCCTATCATTAAACGAGTGGTCACATAATATAAATAGTTCAGCTAATGCTTCATAGTTGAAGATAAGTTTTAAATAAATAAGATGGTGGTAAGTAAAGTAGCTGAGTAGAGGAGCCTGACTGCTCATCATTCTACATCACCTATTTTCAACTAACTATTATAAATCTATTACTTCACAGCACAAAAACTTCTGCTTGTATAAAGTTGAAATTTACATGCCTTGTTTTGATCAAATAGACATCGATCATTAACAGTGTCAGGTTACTATAAAAAGATTTTGTTAAAGAATAAAGATAGACGTTTCTCTGAATAAAAGTAACTTTGAAATGTGATAGAGATAGATTTAGAGCAGGATTTGAGGCAGAAGTTTGAATGCGCAAGTCAAATTTAAAGAAAAACAGGAGGAATCACTTCACATAGTTAATATTTATCTACATCTATTATAAATGTTATCAGTCGATCATCACTCATTAATAATGCCTCAAATCTCGAAATATCAAACCCAGATTAATGAAGGTGTAAGGAATTTAGTTCAGGAGCAAAACGATTCACATCGACGCGACGGTAGAAAACCCTGAGTCCTCCAGAATTGCACAAAATTCTTAAAGATCGCCCCTGAGCCACCAATAGTGAAGTAACAATAAAAAGAAGTTACAACAAAAAGTTAAATATTTATAAGACTGGAAGTTCCGTCAACTGATAAGTAGGATAATAAAAGAGAGAAGAAACACTATTTCTTTATTAATTATATAAAAACGATTTTGACTGAAGATTTTAATGTTTAATTCCATGCATACTCTATCATTACAGCAATATGTACTGAGTACTGATACTTCCCAGCTGACATTTATAACCTAAATCCTTATAGGCGTCACATAGATTATATATAATCTGGAGTAGTGAGAAGTGATTGTATACAATCTAAGTGACGCCACTAAGTCACAAATATAAATAATTTCGAAATTAAATCACACTTTTAGATAAACAATATTATTACCTATTTACTAAACCTAACGTCATTAATAACAATCAATAATTCTTTTTAATCCATAATAAATTAATTCTGTTTTTACAGCAAAAATAATACAATTTTCAAAATCAGTTTTCAATATAAAACGATTTGAAATCACTCACGAAATCTGTTTGGTAAAGCAAATCACAAGGACGGCAATAAAAATGAAATTACTAAGGGGATTAATTACGTTTTTTCTCTTAATCTAAAAGTTTCTATAGTATCACAGTTTTATAACTAGAGGGGAAGAGCTTATTATTTTTAGATAAGCTTTAAAAACAACAAATTATTGAATAATTTTTTATATAAACTTGCGGTCAGTTATTGTTTTATTTATCTATTATTTAATAAACATCCTACATTACTGATTTATATTACAAATATTAATTTTTACAAGTCGATCATTACGAGATGTAAATCTTGAATTTAAAATGTGTTGTACAAAAATTAATCTGAATTCTGAATGAGATCAATTTTCAAGTTAGACACAAATTGTCAATGGATATTTTTAAAAGCCGGGTTTCAAAAAGAAAATAAAATTAAACTAGATGTATGATGAAAATAATAAGAAGAAATGAAAATAGTAATTATGAAATAAATACATGTCCAATAAATCAAGACGCAGCCTTTTTAAAAATGAGTATAAATTTACACGCAACCAATGATTAAAGAAAAAATAAAAAGCTAACATACAAGAAGCTCTATGGAGAGAAAATGGGTGTATGAAATACACCACCATACTTAATAATAGATATCTTGTTTCAGATCGAGATAGATTCATTAAATGATCGATGATCGAGACCATTATTGTGCAGGAACCACTGGTTTAAAGTAAATACTTTTGACAAATTAGTAGAATGTGTTCCTTGAGCGTTCTTCAATTCTTTAGTATTGAGTCAATTAAGGAAATAAAAGCCTCACTTTTGCAACATTTCGATCCCTCCTTGGATCATTCTCAAGTCAAGCTGACTGTTTAGACGATTACATCATGATGGTTATTAAAAATTCTTGTTTGAACGTTGGAAATTTGTTTGTTTCGTTGTGATTCTTGTCATGCAACCTGAATACAGGTTCTGTATATTGCACTATTAGTTTTAAATAAATAAATTATTGACAGATCGCATATCTAATTCTAACTTCCATTCTTTACCATCTGAAATTAACCAGTAAAACTCCAAATAAATTCATTTATTTCTTTCAATAGAAGACTGATTTAGAATTTTGTATTTCTTCAAGAAATACTGATTGTAGTATGCTTATAGTATAACTACTTGCTAGGAGTAGATACTGTTAGTAACTACATACTTGCTTGAAGTAGATACTGTTGGTGCAAATACTCGCTTGATAAGTATATATTTACTCAGAGTTAAATTACTATATGTATATAATATTTAAAAATAAAAATAACTTTTTGTGGTATGTAATGCATTAGGCTGGCAGATAATTGTTGTTTAATGTAACTCCTTCGATAGTAAACAAAGAGATAATCAATATAAAAAAGTGTGAGGAAGATAATTTTAACTACTAATAAAATGAATAATATGCCCGTTAAAAGTGATAAAACGTGGCTTAAAATTTAAATCAGAGGTACAGATTACTGATTGCAAGTTGCGAATAGGGGTCACTTGTATAATGCTCTAAGCTATCACTTTTTGGCCGACCTTTGGTTATTGTCCTTTCCTAACGAATATATCTCCCTCTATCAGCAACTGGCAAGGAAAAAATTTACATGTAAACTTTTACGTATCTTTATTTGTTCTAACAGAAGACCGAATACTAATGGCAAGTTGCGAACAGGGATCATTTGCATAATGTTGATACTTTTATATGTTCTAACAGAAGACCGAATACTAATTGCAAGTTGCAAATAGGGATCACTTGTATGTTAAATATTACTACTTTTATTTGTTCTAACAAAAGACCGTATACTTATGCGAGTTCGTAGGTTTGTTTTCTTTGATTGTTTTACTTCATTGGTTGAGACACTAAAAGGAAATAATAATTTAAAATGGTTTAACTCATCTTAAAACTAAATATATTTTGCCCTCTCTCAAGGCATATTCATTACACTGGCGAGAATACAAAAACTTTTCACGTCTTGAACATAAAAGATAATAATATTAGGAACATATCTATTCCTTCGTCAAATGATAATAAATAAATAAGATGGAATCAGTCAACAGGAATGGAATAAAACTAGCATAGCAATAAAAACGTTTTCGAACATACAAGAATAAGGAAATTAACGGTAAACCCACTGGGAAGGTAATATAGATCATATGTTACAATTCAATCATATGATTACCCAGGGAGTTTGGCGGGAATAATTTTTAATTTGAAAATCTTAAATTGGCACTTTAATATTTGTTCAGTTCTCTGGAATCTTGTTTGTGGTATATATTTTGTGGTGAATAGAGACTTGACATCATATTAAACTAACAATTCATCCTCTTCTATATTAATGTTTTTAATTTTGTCTTTAAACTCATGGGAATTCTTACAATCAAACGGGTTGTCGTTATTAATTCTATTGAAGGATTAGGATTTAGGAATTACAGTGCCAATTTAAGATTTTCAAATTAAAAATTATTCCCACCAAACTCGCTGGGTAATCATATGATTGAATTGTAACATATGATCTATATTACCTTCCCAGTGGGTTACCGTTAATTTCCTTATTCTTATGTTCGAAAACGTTTTTATTGCTATGCTAGTTTTATTCCATTACTGTTGACTGATTTCATCTTATTTATTTATTATCATTTGACGAAGGAATAGATATGTTCCTAATATAATTATCTTATATGTTTAAGACGTAAAAAGTTTTTTTATTCTCGCCAGTGTAATGAATATGCCTTGAGAGAGGGCGAAATATATTTAGTTTGAAGATGAGTTAAACCATTTTAAATTATTATTTCCTTTAAGTGTCTCAACCAATGAAGTAAGACCGTATACTGATTTGAAGTTGCAAATAGGGATCACTTGCATGAAGTTGCTACTTTAATTTGTTCTAACAAAAGACCGAATGCAGATTGTAATTTAACTACAAAAACTACTTGGTTAAAACAACTACTTCCTTGGATTTCAAAATAAGATTTACTACTTAGAATAATTTTTATACAGTGTGACAACTTAAATTACTACATTTATTTGTTTTAATAGAGGACCGAATGCTAATTGTATAGAAAGTAATCACTTGCTAGAAGTCACTGAGTTTGTATTTTCCTTTTTTTGTTCGAACAATCCCCTACCACCCACATAATAAGACTAATTTTACGTTATAGTTATTTCTTGTCGATTTACACTGGTGATTATATTTTAGTCAAAACCGAAATAAAATTATAAAACAAATAAATATATAATAGGCTTTAATGTAAGTTCTTAAAATGAGTAGCCAGTTCTTATAATTTAAATGGCTTGATAACTAAAGCTTTAGATTCATTTTTATGTCCGAGTCAAATTTAATGTAAATAGTTCTCTTATAAGTTCTATTTTCAACTCATGAAAATCATAGGGGCAAAGCGGGTAATTCGTCAAGATATGCTTTCAAATAAACTTCAAACAATCAAGGTTCTTAGAAACACAAGTTTTGTATAATAATAACTTGCTATTATGAAATTTGAATATGATTTATTCTATGAATCAAAAAATATATAAATTACCCTTTTTTTCAGTTTGAACTTGAAAAAAAAGGAATATTTTTTTATTTTTTTTTGTTTCTTTTGAATTTATACAAAAAAAAAAAAAAATTAAAGTGAAAATTAAAATCACTCAAGAGAAAATGGTATGAATTACTTTAAAAGGAAAAAATTAATTTAAATTAAAATATAATGTTATATCAAATAAAATTTAATATTTTAGTAAAAGGAATAATTTACTTTCTTTGAAGTTTTATTTTTAGATATATCACTATTAAAATAACGACGTTAGTTGTCATCTTATAAAATATGGTCTTCTGCAAGTAGGTCGATTAAACAGCTCAACTAGATCAAACTAGGTTTTTAAATGTAAATTATTACATATAGATATTGTTTTATTAAACCATGCACCAATGAATATATGCACACTTTATTCCTCTACTCGATTAAGTTAACATAAAAATTGCCTAACCTTCCTGAAAGGCGAATCTGTAAATTTGAAACCTCCCATATCATAAGAGAAATTAGTTTACAAAATCAAAAGGGGCACTTCATTAGATTGTTACTCCCTACCTTATAGAAAAAGAGAGGGGAGTAACAATCTAAAGAAGGTGTAAGGAATATTCTTCTTTAGATTGTTATTTCCTTTATAAAAACAGGAGTGTGATATTCCTTTGTCCCAAAGTAAATTAGACTAAACATTCCTTTGCCTTAATAGTTATTTATTCAGACATTTATATTCTAAAAAAACATAGGGGAGTAACAATCTAAAGAAGTACCCAAAAGAGTTGATAAGGAGATAAAAGCGCATGAGATAACGTGAATCTTAAACTTTCAGAGTTGTTAAATCACAAGATCTTTGTTAATTAGGTCTTGATATACTTCAACTAAATGAAAATACAAGAATAAATAAAAGAAATAAACAAGTATTAATGTTAAGTAAACATAAATGTTTCCAACTATAAGAATTAAATCGTTTTAATTTATACATTTTTCGGTGAAATCTGCGTCACAGGACAACCTGAGGAGGCCTACGCACAAAAAGTATCAATTTAGTTTGATAGTTGGGCCACAGCATCACTCCATAGATACATAAACGCACCTTGATATGTTAATATATTATGTCACAGACTTGATAATTACCAACTAAAGTTACAGAATCGCCTTTCTGAGCATAAAAGTTTCATATCGAATATCCATATTTCTCTTAATTCACCTGTTTCCGAGAACAAGCCGTTCTGAAGCCATGTGTTTTGGACCCTGCACTTGTAACTTTTGTTACTTGTAATGTTAAGTAGTATTGTTTTGTGTACTAAGTTATATTATAGTGAAGTTATACTGATTGTTGTTCATATTGTTATAAAGTATTGTTATGTTTGATAAATTAAAGTTTAGTAAAGTTATATATTGTATTATTAAATTACATGCTTAGTAAATGTAAAAACTTGTTGGGAACTAAAAATTTAAATATATGTGATAAACTAATTAAATTACAAGAAAAAGTACCTATAAACTAAAAGGTGGTAACTCCTACCCCATAAGGGGGCCTCGGCATGTGCCGATTTAAAACAACTTTTATTGTAGGTATATGCTAAATAATTAACAAATAATATATTGATATATTGTTTTAATAAGGGCTTATGGTTATTATTATTATACTTGTAATTTTTTAGGGGTTCAAGATAATTCTTTTGGATTTGTACAAATAAAATATAAAAATATATAAATACTTCTTGCATACGAGTCCGCAAGACAGTGAGACATTTTTATGTTTTCGCTCTGCGTAAACTACCAACATAAAATGAAATATAATCGATAATTTATTCAAGTAATTGATAAAAGTAGATGGAAGATCATTTTTATTCTTATCTCCACACCGGCATTTATCTCTGCCGCGGCTTGATAACAAACGGCTGAATTCAAAGGCGCCTGCCCGCCTTCTACGAATTGTTAATATGCCTTCATACTAGGCAGGCCGAGAGGGCTGAGAGTTGATGGCAAGCTCCTGTACTTTCCTAACTCCCTGTCACACGTATAAATCTTTTCGACTTTCTTCGGCCCTACGAAGCGCGGTAGGGGTAGGGGAAGGCACTACAGCTGGAGACTGGATTACAGACCTCCGATACCATTCTAACTCCCTGTTATACTTTTCTGAGTTTTTAAGCTAAAAGTACTGTAACGTTTTTGACTTATGTTCCATAGCCTAAACATAAAAATTTCAAAAGTAATCTTTGAGAAAACGTAGAATCACATTCAAAAAATTACCATAGGATTAACAATATGAATATACATTATTAAAACCAATTTGGTTTGTCAATAAGTTAATAATTGAATTCTTTCAGCTTCATCTACTCATTATAAGTGAGTTTCCAAGTCTAATTTTAATCTCATTACAAAACACTGTTTTAGAGCTCTTAGTAATAACATTATATTAACTATTTCTAGAAACTATATCCCTTATTAAAATAAACAAAATAAAACGATTTATATACAATTAATTATTGACTATTAAATAACAAGTTATTTTTTAAATATCTATTAAATTCGTTCCTATAATTTTCTAGTTTAAGATATTATACGACTGTTATATCTTAAAAGTGGTAATAAAAACTATTAAAAATAATAATAATAATCCATAATTCACTTCATATTTATGCAAACATGCGACATATTATTGCGAGCGAACAACTAATAAAAAATAGTAACTATAATGCACTTAAATATAAAATTAAACGCTTTTTGTTTTCTAGTTAAAGACACGAAAGTAAAATAATTGTAAAGGTCGAAAAAAAAATACGTAGTTTTTTTATTATCTAAACTATTTTTAGTCTTAATATATATATATATATATATATATATATATATATATATATATATATATATATATATATATATATATATATATATATTTATTTTGGGGAGGAATTAGAAAAACAAGTATGTGAAAAGAATTTTGGATCTTTTCTTATCTTCCTTAACAGAATAATTGTTTGAGGAAACCTCGTAACTATATCTGATCAGATGAAATAAGAAAAACTGAAAAGTTTTGCAAAGAAAAGCTTTATAAAAGTTAGTGAGTTTACAAAAGTTTCGTGAAAAAGTTGTGGGATGTGATCATCAGTTAACTACTGTATATACAATAAGTTCGACGCTTTCCAAACAGGGATAATAACCTTTGTCTAATATAAGACTAACTTAATACACAAACTTTTCAATACTATTTCTTTACCTTTTGGATTTTTTCCTCTCCACTTTTCTTTGTATTTTTAAAAAAGAATTATATTTTGGAATTGACAAAGTTCAAGTTACCGTTTTTAAGATTTAACCTGACATTAAATTATAAAATATGTATATTAATATAGTGTTAAAATAATAATATTTGTAGATTAATTAAATAAAATATAAAAGCGTGATTTAAATTGCATTTGTTTAAAAGAGTTCTTAAACGTAGAGGAAAGTATGCTAAACATTTACATAGTACCTACAGGACCTAGCTTAGTACCGAGAAGAATTACATTAATAAAAAAAAACATAATATTTTCATTCTCCAAAATATTACATCAGAATATCAATTGAGAAAATCTTGTCATCTACAAAAGCATAAAAATGAAATCAGAGGTAAGCAACAGGGACGAATCTAGGCTCTCCTTCATCTGGGGCAAGAATGTCGCCCCCTCCCCAGGCCCGGACTTTAAGTGAATGGCGCCCTGGGCTGCTCTCAGCTTTGGCGCCCCTCCCCCCCTCTCTATATGAAGGCTCTATTATATGAATTGGAAAAAAAACTGAAAACAAAAAATAACTAAAATTATGAAATACACACATACCAAATTAAAAACATAAAAATAAATGAAATAAAAAAAAATAAATGAAAAATAAAAATACAGTAAAACTTTGATTAAACGTTTTTGTTGGTATCACAGAAAAATGAGTCAATACAGATAAACATTTTCTAATTTACACTACACCTCTGTTAGAAACTATAAATTGGATAAATGGATTTGTCGAAGGTGTAATAATTTAAAGCAGACTCTTTTAGTTCATTATGAAATGTTTCGACTCATAAGAGTCACCTTCAAATGTCATAAAAATGCCTAATCAAGTCTTTTTTAACGTCAAATTTTAAATAATTTATTCCATTTTAAGATGTTAATTGTCATGTAAGCTTAAACTATTTATGTATAAATATTGTTTTTAATCTAATTTCTATCAAGACGATCTCCACTAATTCTAATGGAGGCAAAGGAACAAACCTACACCAACTATTGGTCATTTATAAAAATACATTTTGACTGAAGATGAATCTTATGAGTCAAAACGTTTTATAGTTAATTATAAGAATCTTCGTTAAATATTAAACCTTTAACAAAACCATTAGCGACCGAATTTATAGAACAAAAATTACTGGAAATTTTAAAAAACCATACCTAAAAGGGACTTAAAAAAACAATTGTTGAATGCGGAAAAGCTTTAAAACAGGGTTTCACTGGTTATTGGGTATATAAAAAAAAATAAGTACATTAAAATTATTGAACTAAAGGAACATTAAGTTGGCTAGGCATTTTTAATTATTTAAAATATTTTTTCCTTAATTTTAATTTAGCAAAATTTGCTATAACTTCAGAAAAGTTTGTTTTAAGAGTTATTTCATGCTCAGAACACATTAACACCAGAGCATTTATTTTTTTCTCTCTAAGAGTGGACCCCTTGGCATTCTTAACTCTAGCTAACACAGAAAATCCTCTTTCCGCTGTAAATTTAGTCACTGGTAGTGTAAGAAATATTCTCAATGCAACTTCGAGGTTGGGAAAAGTGGTAGTTAAGTGGTTACTTCTAATGTACGTGTACAGCTCAGGTATCATCTTTATGTCTTTCAGTCCAACGTGAGAACAACATTTTGAAGTGAGAACACTCCCTGACAATGTCTGCACTGATGTCCTCTGGATAACAGTTTGGCAACTTCATTGCAGCCTCCACAATAGCTTCATTTGTAGATTCCTTCGATACAACAAGTGACAACACTTCAAAACGATCGGCCAAAATTGCATACGCTTTCCTTCTTATCAAATTATTTTTAGAAAAACTCCAGTTCTAAAAGCTGATCTTCCATCATGTTTCACTTCATTCTTACTAGTCTCATCTGCAAATATTTTGCGTTTCCTGGAACCCAAAACCCCCCAAATTAACCCTGGAATAAGTAGGAGTTTCACACCCATAAACAGCCGCAGTAGATTCTTCGTACTTTTCAAACTCGTTTTATTTTTCTTTGACATATCCTTCAGCAGTTTAGTAGCCGCTGCATCTATGGTTTGCATTTCTAAGTTGTTGCTACACTTGTCAAACCTTTCTAAGATGTCATTCCATAAAATACATAAAAAAGCAATTTCAAAACTTTGAAATTGTTTTTCAAGAGCTTGGGCTTCTAATCGAGCTCCAGGTTTTACTAAGGGATCTTCAGATAACGTCCTCAGAGAATTTTGAATTTCCTTATACCCTTTTACTACAGCTTTCAGGGCATCTGCTCTAGCTGACCACCTGGTATCAGATAGCGACTTTACCACTGGTGTATGGTTTTTATCCAAGTGCTCTTTTAAAATTTCCTTTTAAAAAATGGGAAAAGGTAGAGAATAATAGTTGTTTTGGGGCATGATATAGTGGTTTAGCAGAAACCAGATCAATGGTGCGACAACCATTAGTGGATTGAGAACCAATCACGGTATATGCAATTTTTATTTATAAAAAATAAGAAAAGCGCAATCTTAGCTGTGCTCGGAATGCGGTATTGGGGAGGATTTTGAGCATATTATTATCCATTGTTCAAAAATATTTATTTCTTAATAAAAATAACTTCATTATTTCTAAAGATGGTCCATTGCAATAGACTCATTCAACAACCATTCACGCATATAAATCATCATTGCATAGTAAAAAGGAATCTATATACGAGTTAATCTATAGATTTTTATCAGACACGAATTATAAAATTTACAAAAATGAGAAATAATTAAAAGAAAATGAAATTACTAAATTAATAGAAAAAAAAAATATTTTTTTAATAACTTAACCCTATTTATCTTTGCAGTTTATTTAAAATTGTCTGTTGTTATTGAGATTTATTTTTTTAAATTTGTCTTAAGAGTGGAAAAATATTTTTTTTTTTTATTTAGTAAAAATATGTCTTCAAAAATTGTGCGCCCCCCAAAATCTGGCGCCCTGGGCAATAGCCCAGTCAGCCCATTTACAAGTCTGGGCCTGCCCCTCCCCTCCCTCTACTCTGCAATAAACGTACGCTGCATTATTTTTTGTTAGTTGATTTCGACTTGAAGGTGCCCGGCCTTGTCACTGATACTATTCAAATATCGAACGGTTGTTCGGACTAATAGATATTATAAATGATAATTATTAAAGACTGCGACTTAAAAAAAATGTTCAGAAATTTCCAATTATGTGTTATTTTTGAGCCAATTTTTCCGCGAGCTTTACGCGCTATCGTATAGCAGGACGGTTGTCCAATAAACTTAGGCTCTATTTCTAGGAAAAGAAGCCGCGTACCAAATTTTGTTGAAATCGATTGCATTTTACTTACGTTGTTGTCAGATAACTCGCTCGTCGAAGCGTTCCACAAAGAGAAACACACACAGACAAAAAAGCATTTTCTTTTAAGCAAAAAGGGCCGACCAATACATAATTATTGAGGGAATAATATCTTAGGTTTAATGTTGACTCGTGTGAGATCATAAAAAACCTCACTTAACACGTTTCCATTTTCATTGCACTTTATCTCCTAAAGCTACAAATATACACAGTATTGTTTCTACATATAAGTCTTCATAGGGCATTTTTCTCCCCAGGAAATTGTTATTACTTGTGTCTATAGAGCGGTCTTAAAGTAAAAATTTATAGTTTTCGAAGTATCGGCAAACAACTTTTATAAAAATATTTTTAAAAAAACGTATCAATTTTTAAAGCTATACAAGAATTGTTTTTATATATGTGCTTAGCTTATTTGGCTTAAAACGCCAAATGATCATCAAACGCCAAGTTTCTTTATTATTCGGAAAATAGCAAATATATGTATATTTTTTAAAAGTAATTAGTTCCCAAACTTTTCTTATTCTCAGCGGCATGCTGATTCCTGTTTTTCCAAAGGCACCCTATGTCAAAGTCTATCAGCAACACTTGGCAAAATGGCGAATATAAATATAAATATTTAATTTTTTTAATTAATGGACTAATTTACAGTGACTAAACTTTTTAATTTTTGGCGCCCTGGCTGGTTCCTGTTGTTCCAAAGGCGCCCTGCGTAAAATTATAACAGTAACACAATACAAAATAGCGAATATATATAAAAGAATGAGTTAATTTATATTTGTTTCTCGGCGCCGCGCCGTGGCTGATTCCTGTAGTTTTATAAAGGCAACCTATGTCAATTTTTTTTTCAACCGTGTTTATTCCATACGGGGAGGAATTCATATGTATTCATATTTTAAAAAATAACATGTCACACTGAATTGAAAATGAAATAAAATAATAATATTTTCCAATACTTCGCGGCGCCCCTGAAAGCAAGTCGTGGTATCCTAGGGCGCCACGTCACACAATTTGGCACTTTGGGGACAATTTGGTTAATACACTTTATCCTTTTTGTATATTCTAATTCTAGTTAGAAAAAAATTAATAATAATAAATAAGTAAGTAAAAAATGCGAACCCTTTTGGCGAGTTTGGCGCCCCCTCTAACCCGGTTCCCATGGCAGGCTGCTCCCTCTCCCCTGCCGCCCACCCCCTTAAATCCTTTCCTCAACTTTGGATATTTCTCTGAAAGTTTTATAGTAAAAGGTGTCGCCATAACTTAAGATCATATAATTTTAATAGATAAAAAGAAATTCTACCTCCTAAAATAGGCAATATGCGGATATTTAATTAAAAAAATACTTATGATCATAAAAAATAACTATGGTAATAAAGAATATATTAAGGGAAAAAGGTACAAGAATAAAGAAAGACACACTAAAGTAGCTTTATAGTACAATTTCATCTTTCAACCTCTAGTGCGATTATCTTCAGTGCCAGTACAACCTACTTGATGACTGATGTCAGATTGCATCTACTAATCTGATTTACTGTCTTACGCACATTTCATCTTGTCTCACCGGTACTGATTGGTTGAAAACCGAATGCATAGAATTAAGTTACTTTAGTAGAGAGACGTCTTTCTTCATTCTTAAACAAGTGACTCCACTGATCATTTAGAAAAGAGGTACAATTACAAAATACAATAAGTGATAAGTGATAACAATACAATGGTTAATATATTTTGCCGCTTGGAAACGCGGCTTGTTCTTCGAGATTGAGAAACTTTTAGAAGCAAGCTCCCGCACATAGCTCTCTTTACCACTACCTACTAAGCTTTTTGGAGCCAATGAAGTTAATACATTAGTAACATTTTATTAATAGATTTACAATACATGAAATTCTAATAAGTAATAATAAATAATTAAGTAAATAAATTTAAAAAAACAAAAAAAATATAACTTTAAATATTTGAAAATTATAAGCTATAAAAAAAAGGAAATATAAAATAATATGGGTAATTATTTATTTATATTTTTCTTTTTAGAAAATAAAACAAAACATATTTACAATTTTTAAAATGTTATAATTCTATAAGGCTAATGTTATTATATATACTGTTATTAAGTATGAAGTACTAAAAATAAAAAGTCTATAAAATTAATTAATAGTTTAAAAATGAACATAACCACTAGAAAAAAAGGAGGACAAACATGAAATTTTCTTGTTAATACAAACACTTAATAAATTGAAGAAATTTTCATACTAAACTTTCTACGACTTGTTTTTGAAGGAGGGGAAATAAAAATAAGAATATAAGTTGCTCCGTTAATAGAGCAAGTAAAAAGCCAAAGCGTTTTTATATTTAACGCTTCTTAAGATGAAAGATGGACTTAAGGGGAGATAAGACTGGAAGAAAAACAAAATAAATATCCTATTAAGAATGACTGAATGCCACTTTATGGTTTTGGAAGTAACGAAAAAAAAGAAGTTGTTTTTATATTTTGAGGGTTTGGACCCCCCTCTTTAAGAGATATAGAAGGGCGGGGTTTTTCAAAAAAAAAATTGTTATTATTAAATACATATTGGCAAGCTTGGCAAAAAGAATTTTTGGCTGGTGCTATAGGAGATGGCTTGAAAAGAATGAAATGTAGAGGGAATAATGGTAGTTTGATTTATTCACGAATGTTAAAGAGGAGAGAGGCAAAAAAACTTGATGATTTAATGTTGAAAGCACTTTTTTTATTAGTAATTTTGATTAATAAAGATATAGTTGGTAATTAATGGTTTGAAATGGTTATTAAACATGTTTTTAAAAACGTAAACAATTTTGTTTTAAATAAAGATTTTTTTTTAATAAAGAAGGGTTTTTTTTAAAGAGTGCTATTAATTTTAAAGCAACACGTTTATCTTAAAATGCTTTAAGAGGTAGAAGAACGAAGTTGGAAAAATAAATATATAAAATCCAAAATATATAAAATCGGTTCATAAAAAGACATGAAAAATTATTCTCAAAATGTTTATTTCTCAAAACTAGTTTTCGGCCTCTCAACAACCATCAGTGCAGGTAAAAGTTAAAGGGAACTAGACGTACTCATATGTGACTTAACTTCGGGGTTTCCCTTTACCTTTTACCGGCACTGATGATGGCAGAGAAGCCGAAAACTAGTTTTGAGAAATACATTCATTTTGTGAAGAGGCTTTCAGTTTTTCCATTATTCTATTGACATCAACTCTACTTGCACTCTTAATCTTCAGTCTTTAACACCCTTTGCCGACAAAAGGAACGATGTAACCAGTGAAGAGTGAGAAAAAGAACCCGGAGACTCCAAAGGCCCCCATACACGATCAAACATTTTGCGCAAACCTGATGTCTGGGAAATTTAGGCCATACACGTCAAACATCATGTTGACCGTGTATAGAACCTTTATCATTGAACCCTTTTCAAATTTACAATAATTCACATTTTTGAGGCCAAGGGAGTATAATCCTGTAGAACTTAAAAATGGAATTAGCAAAATCATCAAACACCATAATAATGAATGCAAATTGGTGAAAAATATGAATGCAGACGAATAGTCATGGTCACATAGTCCACCGTGAACAAAATTACTCTGAAGAGAAATGAACTACAGCATCCACGAGGATACAGCCGAACAAAGCTGATGCTACATTACGCCATATTAAAGTCAGAAGCTATTTTGTTTCAAAAGAATATTCTGCCTACTTTGCTTAAGTTATTCATAATTTATTTTAAAATTCAAAGCATTAACTCCCCCAGATAAAAAAGGTTTCGGATTCATTTCAGAACAATTCAAGAATTATTATATTTGCGTTATGCCACAATATTGCGATCTTTCAACAAGACACAATAGGATTTATTTATTTCTTATTCTTTTTTGAAATTAATAACCCACTAAAAGCATTACAAAGCTCTAAATATACCAGAAAAAAATAACGAAAACGCTTTAACTTAATAAATCAAACGGTGTATACAATTGTATGGAAAATGTCCAGGAAATTCTATAAATTATTACAATAGAACTCTTCTCCCCCCCCCCCCCCCCCACTCCCCAGATATATTATGTTTTTGTTTTCTATATAGTCTAGAGAGAAAATAATAATCGACCTAATGTAGAAGGAACTTTGTCAAGAAGCAACAGAGAGAAGAAAGACCAGAACACTACAGAAAATATTAACAAAATAGATTAATAAGTTAAGAACAAACGTCTTTAGTAAAATAGGCATCTTTTCCGTTTAACGAAAATCAAGAAAAAATAATCAACTAAAAATTAGATTGATCTGCCTTAACTTATGCTATCAAGAGATTAATACAAAGTAGGATTAAAAGCCTTCAGATAAATACGAGCGATCAAACTGTAGTCTTTTTTTATCCCTCGGACTGAACGCAAATACAGAACTTCAGTATACATTTAACTGTTTCGGAGTAAAATGTGAGATAGTAGTTGCTAAAGCTTAAAGTTGCATTAGTCAAACTCGAACAAAACATAAATATATACAAAGTTATACTTAATTTAAATCCAATAATATAAATATAATTGTATAAAGTGTATTAAACAGGTAAATTATTAATAATCCGTTTTTTCAGCCAAATCAGATTATTTTCCATCAATATCTCGGAAACTATATTTGTCAGGGAAAACGATTTATATGGTTAAATTATTATTTAAATATACTACATTTAATAATGTTTTAGTTTAGTTGTCGCACCCTCAAATTTCGAGCTAAGATTGAAGATTTTTCTGGCCTCAAAACGAGAAATGTGCATCATCAAATGGTACTAGAAATGGCAGTTCTTAAAGTAAATCTATTGAGGGGAAAGATCGCTATTCTCATTGCAGTATCTTTCTTTAAGTTCAATGGTGTAACTAAAGAAAGAAGACATATTAGTAAGGCATAATATACATAATACAACCATTCCTTAAATAATTATGGCAATATCTCTTGCAGCAAATTTCAATTCCTTTAACAAATTATCATGGGAATATTGTTCTCTTTTTTTAACTAACCACATAGTGCGTTGTTTAATCTGTATTATTTTCATAGTAAAAATTAACAATTCAAACAGCTTAAGTGTCCAACGTCACGTCGAGGCAATGTTTGAAAAAGAAAAGTAACTAACTTCTCTTGACGTGTATTTACAAGTAGTGTTGTGCGATTAAACTCTACTATCTTTACAATTCAATCAGTGCAGATTTAGCTATGTTGTCTAGCTTGCATAAGAACTAATGACTTAAGACAGCAAATTTTATTGGTTTATGTAAAAAAAAACACACAAGCTAATAAAAAGCAGGTATTTTTCGACCACTTTAGTTGTCCAGTGAAACTGACGAAGAATTTAAGTGGTTAAACCGAGTTTGAATCAACTCTGTAGCTCAACAGCCCGTGAAACGCATAGGTCTGCCAAAAGGCTTAATCAACTATATAAAATATATAATGGATGATGACACGGGGTTATCGTGTAGCTCTATCAGCCGTATAACCCTTACAATTGGCATTCGCAACCAGTTAGTCGCTACTTCACATAAGCATCTACCCATTTATAAGGCGATGCTGGGTGAACACCGACCCAGGGGTCCCAGTCCAGGAATTGAACCCAGGACTGTGGTCACCCATCCATGCAGCAGCAATAAACACTGCTTAACTTTATTGAGGAAAGCTAACTGCTGTATACTTCTGCTTTATGAGCTACCAAGACCAATTAATTTAATTTTTTTTAAATGTTTTATTTATTATACTATTTTATCTGTCAGATTTTGTGATAATTTTTAAAAACTATTTTTTATGTTTTTTAATTCAAACATTTCTAACAAGAAATACGTTTCTGATATCAAGGAATATTTTTAGTCACGTGTCTGCCTGTCCGTCATTTGTACTAAATTTTTGCGAACCACCTTATAATTTATAGGTAGTATTATATAATATATCTCCATAAAAAAAAAAAATCATTATTTAATTGCTTTGTCATCAAATGTTTGATCTGTGTCAAAAACTAAAATACAAAAAATAAATAATTATGAATAAATACTTGAGGGTTCGTTCCCACAGGGATTCCCCTTTCTTAATTGAGTAAAGCTTCAGTTGGCTTAAAGCGTACATTCTTATTCTTTACAAGCTCTCTGCATGTTTCTTTAACATCTTCGGCGACCGCGACTGTGTACGAAGGTTTGAGTCTGTCTGTAGACCCGACTTTTTCTTTTGACCCTATCATGATTATAAATGTTTGTTGTTGTGTTGTATTGTTGCTCTGTTTTACTGCATATGGACAGGTGTATGGAGGAATGGCTGTTGGAATGGCTTGCGGCGTACTGTGTCATCACGTCGGGGTCACCAATATATAGGAAAAATCATTATTTTATTGGCCTGTGTCAAAAACTAAAATTTCCTCAAATTTCTTAAATATAGTGGTCCAAATTTAGATGGTAATAATTTGCCCATTGTTGGCCTCATATTAATTTTAATTAACTATCTGTGCAAAATTGAGAATCGAAACAAATTCAAATCTCATGAGAACATTCGTCAAATAATAGGACGCGAGGAAGCTATGTGTCATACAAATTGGCAGACAATTCTTTTTAAGAAGACAATAAACTTCAACATCTTTCTTCTTTTTTTATATCAATGGTAAAAGGGGATTATCATGGAAAAAATCCGGACAAATAGAAATAAATATTGTTGGATGGAAAAAAATTGAGGGCGAGGATGGAAATAAAGGGTGAAGGACAAATAGAAACAGGATGGGAAGTTGGAGGGGACAGACACGACGAAAAGTAAAGAAATGTCCTTTTTCGGACCCGAAAATAGAAGGGTAGTGGAAGAAGACAATCAAATAAAATAGAATTTTTCCTCTTCTTGTTTTCGTATCTTCCAAAAAAAGATGTGAGATTTCATGTGTGAATCCCCCTTAAGAAGAGAAAACAGTCTCAGCTGGACCACAATCTAAGATTTTCGGAGGATTGAAAATAGAAAGTAACAGAGTATCAAGTTGACATGGATTTGGACAGAAATGGGATTTGTCTCGAGGGAATAAGAAGGGGGTGTTGAGAGACGAAACGTTTGAATTCCATTAACGTAATACAAATAAATTAGAGCACATAATAAGGTTTGTTTCTAACCAAGCTAGGAACCGTCCGCGGGATCGTTTCGATCATGCACTTGAAATGTAGACATGCACAATGGGTAAGAACCCGTTGGCTTATATTCATTGCGCAGGCCCGTGACGATCCCGTGTACCGTTCTCAGACTGGTTGAAACAAACCTATTATAAATTACAAAATATTAACGACTTATCAACTAGAAGGCACTAAATTCTAAGTCTAAAACATTTTTCTTCATATTATATTTTGAGAATATAAATGTTTTTCATAGAGTACTTACTGTAAATCTACTGAGATTTTGTGAAAGTAACTCCTGCTGAACAAAATCTTGGACAGAAAAAATGATCGAAATTCCACATCAACTATTGTTTATTATAACACGAAAACTTGCACTAGAAACTTGAAATTGGGAAGAAAGCTTCGAATTATGAAATTAACAACTTTCCTGAAAGGTTTTTCCAATCGAACATTTTTATTAAGATAGAGGCTATACAAATATTAGAAACCATATTCCTCACTATAATTATCACCCTTTCTTTGAAATACCAAAATAAAGTCATTGTAAGAATTTGGTATGATAATTTCTAATATAATATTAATGCGTGCCAAGATGAGATTTTCTGAAATTTGATCCCTAAGTAAGGAAATAGAGCAAAGTAAAAAAAAGATAATTGAGCCCAGCCTGGTTTTCTAAATTTAGGAAATTAATACTTACGGAAAAGGCTTCTCTTTAGAATTTAAGCTATATATTTATTAATAAAAGATAATTATAATTTCAACCCAAGGATGCGATAACGCACCAGAAAGGAGGAAGGGGATAGAGAAGGAAATCTCTACTTTTACCGGAAGGTTAACTTTTAAAACTGTTTCCCCAGTAGTCTGAGTCAATTACTAAGTAGGGGTTTTTGCAAATTATTTTATAAAGAGAAGAGCCACCCCCCCCCCCCCCCCCCTTTGACGCTAGTTTATAAACCTATCAAATTAAAAAAATATTATAGAGCACGAGGATCCAGCTATACTTTATATAATTACGTAGTATGTATGTGTAATAACAGAGTGACTCTTAATAAAAAAAGCAAGATCCGAAGAAGAAAATAAATAACACCTTAAGATCGATAAGCAGTTTTAGAAAGGATAAACAATGCGCTCAAATGATGACAATCTTCAAGTCCAAAAATAAAAGCAAGAAGATAGTAGGCTAGATGGTTAGATTATGATAATACATCACAATACAGAGAAGTAAAACAAGCACTGACTAAAATTAGGATCTACGCCTGTCAAATGAAAATTAGTCAGTTCAAATACAACATAAGAATATATCTTATCATTGCATGAAGTGATGTGTCAATAGACCTTGAGTACTACACATAAACAAAATACAGCTAAAGTATGTCATCATAATTTTATTATCTTTTTGTTGTGAATGTTTGTGCTAACCTATAACTAATTTTAGAGCCTAAATATTAAAAAGAATATACACGACAAGACTGAATAAAGCAGTGATATTGTATACCCTTAGAGAATACAATAAATATTGGTAGTAAATACTACAAATGGTGGAGAATGGTTAAAAACAAACTAATTTGGTAATGATTCAAACTTTAACAAAGTTGTGAAGTTGTTAACGAAGTGGCAAGTTTTTTTCCATGATAAAGACAGAAAATCAATATATTATTCAGTGAATAATTATGTCTTTGCCAAATTATCCTTAATAGAAAAAACCACGTTCGGAAACACGTTTTTCAAATTATTTTTTAATTCAAAATAACACTAAACGACTAATTTGTTTTCCAAATTATTAAAATAATTTGGTAGAAAAATTTCCCGAACTAAATTATAAACTTAGATTAGAAACTGAAACACAAAAAAGAAATATTGTTTAAATAGGGTAAAAGAAAATGTAATTACCTAATTTTAACTTCCTTCGATTGCCAGTCCATGTGTCTTTCGAATGTTATGAGGAGTGCAGCGATTTCCTGTAATCAAAGAAACATTAAATTTATTTTAAAAATTAGTTAAATAATGAGAAATATCAAATCTTTGAATGCATTAAGATTCCAAGGCAACGTATTATCAGAAACATCTAGCAACGGTCAAGGCTTACAGGCTAATATATTTTTTTATCATTAATATTACATCAATTAAGATTTACCCTAAATATTTTTGATTTTACAAGTACGGCTAATTCATATTGTATGTGCCAGAGAAATTTCCAACAGGGTAGTTAGAGGTGGTTAGATGTGGTAAGAGGCGGTTAGAGATGGCTCTAAATCCCGGCCTGGCACGTAGAATATGAATTTACCCACAAGTACTAACAGTTTGGGATGAGCGAATTTTTTTCATGATTTAACACTCATTTTCGTGGTACTCTGTCACTTATAAACAAACCAGCATATAACATTTAATGGTTGAGGTAGCGTATCTGGGGCATCATGTATAGAAATGAAAAAAACTAACAAATATAATGCATATATAATTAAAGGCATTTCTGTATATTGATAAAAAAAATGTACCAATCATGGATTTTTCTTCATTTCATAAGTTTTCTCTTAATACATTTTCCATCTTCAGTCCTCTATTTTGAGACACAGCTGTATACAGGTCGATTTTACGAATCTTGGGCGTATGTATCTGTCGTAGATTAACTGGGCTTCGATATAGGGTATCTGGTTTTTCGAGAGAGTATGAAATGAAAAAGTATCCATAAATAATTCAATTTGTATCAATATACAGGAAACACTTTAATTATACAGGTATTATATTTGTTAGTTTTTTTCATTTCTATACATGATGCTCCAGATACGCTACCTCAACCCATTAAATTCACTAATTTTAAACCTAAAACGTCAAAGTAAGCCACTATTTTATAAGTCCGCTTTTCTCATAATTAAATTTTATTTTTATTCACTAACTAATATATTTATCCCTTACTAACTCTATAACAAGAAATTCAATTAATCTTCGAAATGTATAAGAGGATGGATCAGAGAAAAAACCCTGTCAAAAGTAAAAAGGAAAGTTGTTCATTTTGAAAATAAATATTATAAAACATCATAAAGTCTAATTAGAAAAATATTCAAACCAAAATAATGACAGAGATACCTTTAAAAACATAATACTTTAAAATATGTTAGCTAGATTAATGTACTGCTTAGTAGCATCAAGCACCCCCTTGAGTCCACTGTCGAAAAAATTATATTTTAGAAACACCGTCTTAACTTAATTCTAAAAGAGAAAACTCTGTTTCTTATACTACTCTAGCAATAATTAATTAATTCTTGGCTGCTAGTTGACTTGGTTTCTTTATTCTTAGCTATTCTCGTTCTTGTTCCATTCATTTTCATTTAAGACTTATCAAAAAAAAAAAAAAGTATATATATAAAAGGGAAAGGAGATATAGAAGATTCTTTCATTGTGTTCCACAAGTATAAATTTTAGCACCGCAGTTATTCTTACATTTTATTGTCTTTTTATATATTTGTATATATATATATATATATATATATATATATATATATATATATATATATATATATATATATATATATATATATATATATAATTATTTTTTTTAATAATGTTGAATAAAATTATTAGTAGATTTCTAGTTACCCCCATTATTTTGTTTCAAAATTAATTTCCTATGTACAACAGTGCTAGTTAAAACGAAATGCAAGTTATTAAATTATCTAAAAAAAAATCCCAATGATGTTTAATTTGAAGTAAGAAACATAATCAAAGGTTTTCAAAGTTGTTCATTTAGAAAAAAAAAAATTATAAAACGTCATGAAGTCCAAAGAGGAAAAGATTCAAACCAAAATAATGACAGAGATGGTCAACAGTAGTAATAAAAGTTTAGAAAATGTTTAATAACCTCAAAAGATAATATTTCTTTAGTTACTTTTAAAAAATAATAATTACATCATATGACATAGAAAATAATTTTAGATTGAAGATTTAAAAAAAAAATTAAAGGAAACTGGAAAAAAAGCATTACAGGAATATTTTTCGTGGAGAGACAATTTCTTTGAATCCATAGAGAAAATTAGTTGTTGTATGTCACCTAATAATTCAAGTTTTTTGTTTACGAGGTCTTATTGTGCCACAATCTGTAAGTCAAAGGGGGTCAACCTACGCTTATTTTATAAAAATCTGTCTCATCATCAATCCTCTTAAACAAATTGAGTGGGAAGAAATAAGAAGTTTTTCTATTAAGATTAACTTTGAATCCAGCATGAGACTAAGCATCCAATACAAGTGTAATTGGACAAGGTCACATTTCAAGTTAATCGATTCCGGATCAACAGTCGAGGTGACTACTAACTCCTGTTCGTCCCGAGCTAACAGTAATTTTCGTAGGAGGTAATGTAAGCAAAAGGTAACCTAATTTATTTCGCATTTGGAAGTTGGTTTGGGGGAAGAGTTTTAGGTCGTATAAAGGTCATCCAGAGACTGGTTAAAGGTTGATGTGCTTCCCAGCCTCTAATCAACCACAGCTCCCCCTCTAGACTCCTCTCATATGCTAGCACATGCAAATTGATTCTAGTCAATTCCTTTCCAAAACTTCATTCAAACAAATTTCAAATAAATATCTTACAAGAGGTTACTATCTCTAAAGAAATTAGATTTTTTCTTTTGAGGTTTTCATGATAAAATAAATAAATTCAAAATGTATTTAATAATGTTATTTTGTGATATATAGTTTGTGGTAGATGAAATATCATATATAAACTATTTTAATGTATAAAAACTAATTCTTTAAAAAAAAACAAAACAAATGTAAGTATACTTTCGTGGATTTTTGATTAAATTGCATTTTTATTAGATTTATATTATTTGTTAAAGTTTCAGCTATTTAAGTAGGTAGTCAGAAAGTGGGTTAAAATGTATATCAACATTTGTACCTCACGCAAAAGAGTTAATTTAAATAAAAGCGGGAACTCTTTTAGTTTAGTACCCTCCTAAAAAGAGGCAACCACAGTAAATATGAGCCATGAGATAAAACAGTATAGAGATATAGTTAAGATACCCCACAGTAAATATGAGCCATGAGATAAAACAGTATAGAGATATAGTTAAGATACCCCACAGTAAATATGAGCCATGAGATAAAACAGTATAGAGATATAGCTGAGTACCCCTTGTAAGTATTAAGACAAAGGGATATTTAGTCTAAAGTACTTTGGGACCAAGCAATAAGCAATATCACACTTCTATGTGTAATACTTCTTAAACAAAGTTATTCGAAAAGAATACTCAGTCTAATTAACTATTAAGACAAAGACTATTCCGTTGTCTAATTTCTATACCCACCCAGGTAATGCCAAATCAGCAATGAAATTAGGAGTTTCAAACTAAAAGAGTGCCTAGAAATTGGGAGTATCAAACTAAAAGAGGGCCTAGAAATTGGGAGTAACAAACTAAAAGAGGGCCTAGAAATTGGGAGTAACAAACTAAAAGAGGGCCAAGAAATTGGGAGTAACAAACTAAAAGAGGGCCAAGAAATTGGGAGTAACAAACTAAAAGAGGGCCAAGAAATTGGGAGTAACAAACTAAAAAAGGGCCAAGAAATTGGGAGTAACAAACTAAAAGAGGGCCAAGAAATTGGGAGTAACTAACTAAAAAAGGGCCAAGAAATTGGGAGTAACAAACTAAAAGAGGGCCAAGAAATTGGGAGTAACAAACTAAAAGAGGGCCAAGAAATTGGGAGTAACAAACTAAAAAAGGGCCAAGAAATTGGGAGAAACAAACTAAAAGATTGCCTAAGGGTGTAAAAGAAACACTTTTCTTCAAATAAAAGAACAAACACTATCACTGGTTTCATACCGGGCGACGTTCGTCGCCATCTCGCGCGACGATGTTTGTGTGTGAAAGGTCTTATTGTAAGCTATGCATTTCGGTCACGCCGGCATCACATAAAAAAGTCACCATGGCTCGCAACGGTGATGAACGTTGTCCAGTGTCAAATCAGCCTAAATAAAATATTTTGTTTTTGTAATGAAATAAAGCATTATAATATAATAAAAGAAGAATAACTTTTATGAATCACACTGATAGCTAATGAATGAAAGTTATGAAAAGCTAACGAATGAAAGTTATGAAATCACGGCTGTGAACTTACATAATATAACCAAGTCAATTTAAAAGTAAACGAAATCGAAGGCAACAATAGGTGCATTGAGGGTGACTTTATTGAGGGGAGGAAAACGCAGAACTAGTAGTTTGAAGCTTCTAAAATAGATTCTAAGAAGCTAAACCAACAAAACGAAAACGTCGCTAAAATAATTCAAAGAAAGTTTGTCGGCTCATCCCTATAATTTGATTTTATGAATTCAATGGTTGAAACATTGTTCTATAGAAATTAGGCATAATGTCTCAGAAAACAGTCAAGTCGAAGAAAAGAGTTCCCAAGATGTAAATAGAAAAACTGCTTTTATATTTAAAAATTGTATTTGCGGACCTGCGAAAATATTTCACGGGCCGGTTATCGGTGCGTAAACCTTTGTTTAGGTACAACAGATTCAAAGGACTAATGTACAAAGGAAGTAATTATTTAACTATTGCACAGAAGAATATTAACTTTTCACTATACACAAAAGTCATGCAGCTCAACAGAGACAAATAAAGTGAGTTGGAACTTTTATCCTGACCCCGCCAATATATATATATATTTTTTTTTTGTTGCCTTTTTATAAATCTACTCAAAACACCTCATCATATTTGGCTCAAAACCACGTTTAACGAAAAAGAAGCAAACTGACTGAAAAAAAAGTTAGGCGTATTATTGAAGTATGTCGAACCATGATAGATGATTCGAAGAGCATAACAAATGGACCGTTTTCGAAACCATTAGATGAAATAGGGCTAAGTGACGTAACACGCTAAGTGCACCTCGCCTTAGTCTGACAATCACTTGCAAATGTAAAGTTTAAATCAGTAAATACTACGAAAGTTATATTTATATACATACACTTAAACTTTATATACGAAATATATTAAAACGAATAAATCACGTTTCAAAATACATTTTCGATACATAAATCTAAATCTCTTCCTAGATATTTCAAGGTAGAGATGATAGAAGATATATTACGCGTCAAATCCACGCTTCAATATTAAACAGATATACAAATGCATTTTAAAATATGAAGCGGCAAATTCCAGTCAAAATCTGACGAAGCATATCAAGGCTAAAAAGTTTCAAACGAGACAGACAAATCAAAATCTAAACTTCTTTCAATATAATATTTTTCTTTCAAACATTTAGGAAATATGAACTTGAATTTTAGGTATTTTTATGCGGACACAATATTAAATATGAATTATGCATATCTATGTCATATTTAGTCATCATTTATTAAACAAGGGCTTGTTTAATACACATGACTTATAATTTCTAAAATATGTAAGAATTTTACACTAAAGACAGCTTCATCTCGAGATATATTCGAACCAATAAAACTATTTCATATATTATTCCAAAATAATTTAATACTTTTTTAAGTATTTATACATCGGATTGTTCATGGCATATGATGATGTTTAACTATAATGTATGTAAATACAAATATGGTAATAAGTAATAAATAGATCTATTAGTCTAGATTATCCGGAGGAAAACGTGTCAAAGATTTTGTGAAAACCGACGTTTCGAACCCACTATAGGAACCATTTTCAAGAGTCTTTCTCATGATAAGCGCAACTGCCTTGATGAAATAGTCGAAGAATAAATAAAAGATATTGAAATTAACTAAAATAATTCATATTATTCGATGAAGCAAATCCTTTGATTTTTACATTGGCGTTTTTAGGTTTCTGTACGAAAAGAAACCTTATATAACGGCTCTGTCTGTCTGTCCGTTGCATGTTTCAATTCATAAACTACTATGGAACATGAAATCCGGCCCACAGGTGCATCTCGGCATTTGGGACAACTGTACACTTTTTGGAGTTTTCATACTTAATATTTTTAAGATGGCGGGGACAAAAAAAAGTTTTTAGTCACCATGACATGTTATATATATATCAATTTAAAGCTCTTGAAGTGTAGAAAAAGAATATGAAACTATTAAAATTCCACACTTCATAATTTTAACTTAATCGTACAGAAACCGGCGATTATCGCCTTACGTACTTTCTACACACGTAACTATTTAACAAATAATGTTTTACACATTAACATTTTAATATTATACTATCAAATCCCTATTGCCACAAATTTCCACACCACAAACTATGATCTTGGGTTGATCATCTATTCGTGTGACATTACTAGTACGATTTCCAGAGGGAAATCCGTTAAAATGATGTTTAAGTCATCTCTCTAAAAGGAGTTTTTTGAAGCTTTTGTTCTTTTTTCATATATTCACCATCTATCATGCGCTCGAGGAGAAGACGAAGGGCCTCTAAAACAGGCTGACAAACACCGTTCACGTGAGAAGCTTAAGCAGCTTCCCCAGGCCAGCCTTTTCCTTCCTACCTTTAAAATATATGATGCCAGTGATTTCCCAGGGCGCTTTTTGCATCCATCTGTATTCCTAGGAGTTAAGAGTATTTCGGATATCAGGAACACCTTCGAAGTAAGAAGTCTTTCTTAGTCATATTCTCTTCACACTCGACGATCGTAATCAATCATCATGATTACCCTCCCCTCATGTGTTTCCCCTCTCTTTTGACGCTCCTTTCCAATATATAAATATATATATACCTAGTTTATTTTCAGGGTAAAGGTTTATCATACATTCGTGAAGCATACTTTTTCTCGTAGGATGAAAGATTTCCCTTTATCTTACGTGAAAAGATCACATACTATAAGTTGAATAAAGAGACAAATATAGAGAAAAATTGTAAATAAAAATACAATAAAAGAGTTCTTAGAAGAACATTTATTATAATCTTTAGCAGTTCGATTTAAATGGTTTTAACGTAACTGGCTAGCTCACTTTTGCATAATTATGACCCATTCTTGACACATTCATAAGCTGATTGACAGTAAAATTACATTTTTTCGACATTATGACTCAAGATAACACAATTTCACAGACCTCTATAGAATACAATAGTTTTATTTGTATCTAATCACTCCAAATAAAATATATCTACGAAAATGACCAATTTGACCTTAAATTATCAATTTACATAGTTTAGATGTACCACCATGGTGAATAAAAAATGATCACGGGATTTTGGATTAGAAAATCTTAAAGAGATAAATAGATTAAATAAATTCAAAAGGCAGATTGTAAATTAGATAATTTAAACGAAATAGTAGAATAGATAATGCAAAAGAAATAGTAGATCAGACCAAGTAAAAGACAAAAAAAGAGCAGAATGGACACAGTAAAAAAAAATATCAAAATGGATAATGTAAAAAAAATAATAGAACAGATAACGTAAAATAAATAAAATATTAGATAACGCAAAAGAAATTGCAGATTAGATAATGTAATAGAAATATTAAATTAGATTATGTATAAGAAAGAGAAGATTAGATAATGTAAAAGAAATAGTAGAACAAATGGTGTAAACGAATTAGTAGAACAGATTATGTACAAGAAAAAGTAGATTAGATAATGTAAAAGAAATAGTAGAACAAATGGTGTAAAAGAAATAAAACAGATTATGTATAAGAAAAAGTAGATTAGATAATGTAAAAGAAATAGTAGAACAGATAGTGTAAAATAAATAGAGAACAGGATCGTGTAAAAGAAATAGTAGAAGTAGAACAGAAGATTATGTAAAATAAATAAGAGATTAGATAAATGTAAGAATCGAGATAAATTCCAGATTAGAATAACATTTGTGGGAAATGTCGACGATAAATAACAACGATTTTATAATAATAACATTTACATGCTTAACTGTCTATAACGATTCAGCTACAAAAAATCATTCAACTCAAAACAAAGAAGTTACGGATAAAAAAAAAAATGTTTAACCAAATAAAAAAATTAAATCGTATAGTAACCTTCAAACGTAATATTTATCAGATTTAAAAGATTTTTTCTTTCTGAAATTATCACCACATATTGACTTTCCACTTTACTACAATCGTATCGATGTTATTATATCAGTTTTCTTTTTTTTAATACATAAATCGATTGGTTCGTGTGACCTAAGGGACATGGATCGTGCCTTGAAACAATTCACTATCTCATTAATTGATCTATCAGAACCTCGAGTTACGAGAGGCCCATATCGATGTCCCCCATCAGAATTGCATTTTCTACACCTCATCATTAAAATTTTTTAAAGTCGGTGTGTTTTGCTTTAATCTTTTAAGCATTTTTAATCAGGCGACAGTGTGAGAGGGTTATTTAATTATTAAATTGGAGTGCGAGAAAGAGATCTCAATCAAATTATGATCTTTATTTCAAAGTCACATAATTATATATTATTTTTGATCGTATATTAACTTCGTATTCTTTCATAAAAAGCTGTCCTTTTTTTATAAATACTATTTTGCTTTCTCCCTTTAATAACACGTATAATTGAACGAAAATATTTATTTAGTTATTATGAAAAAAAAGAAAAAACAAAATATCACAATTACTTTTAAACAACAATAAGACTTCCTCAATTGCATTAAAATTACCCCTTTCCTTGAGGGATAATAACACATGTTTAATAAATAAATAAAATCAAAAGTGAACACACTAATAAATCAAAATATGCAGGCAAATTTAACAAGAAAAAGACTCAAGGTACAAAAAGTATTTTATCTACGATTGATACGAAATATAAATATTTTAATCTCCAGAAGGGAGAAAAAGTTATGATTTTGAATTAGTTTAGAGGGACTAAAGTAAGTCTTTTCATCCCTGAACTCAAAAAGTAGGGAGAAAAAGTAAAATTAGGGCGAAAAAGTAAAGTAGGGCGAAAAGGTAAAGATTGCAACTAAGGTAATGAAGTTGTTGAAATCAGGTTGGCGACACTGCTTTTTCGACCATGTTTATCTTTGTTTATAACCTGCATCTAAATAACCTTCTATTTGAGTTTAATTCCAATTCTTATTTGTTTTTAATATTGAATCTCATATCTGCTATTAAAAGAGCTAATAATTATTGTTATTTATTAAAATAAAAACTGTGCAATGGACGAAAATGTGTATTTTCTCCCAACTGGAGATAAAATATTGTATGTACCTCGTGAGTAAAGTGCCATTATTCCCCTCTCGGGGATCTCCCTCGGCTGCGCCTCGGGATTTAGGGACCATGGTTCCTTCGGCTTCGCCTCAAGAACCAACTTTTTAGCTCAGGGAATAATGGAATACTTTACTCCCTAGGTGCATAAATAACTATATCTCTGTTTAGATGCGTAGAAAGTGATTCTTTAAGTAGGTGTATTCATTGCGCATGCACGTTCATAATTCTTCACCTTCTTAACACACGATTAGCTTGTTTGTTTACATTTAACAAAACTAACTTGCTGTTTTTTTAATTAAAGTAACTGTTTATATCGAGTTTTTAGTGAAAAATACTGAGTGATTTAAGTAATTATGTCGAAAATGAGGAGAATAATACTCCTCCCGAAATAATTAATTCGGCATAAAAAACAACTAGGTAATGAATTAATGTCATCTTTAACAAAAGAAAAATACGAACTTACATACAGGAAGTATATTATTTTTTTTCTGTATTTATAATTAAAATCCAGCAATCGTAGATAAAGTACGGTACGCAACTCGAGCGAAAACTGCATTTTGCTTTGCTCGTGTGGTTTTACTACCCAATACCCCCGCTGTCGCGCGGGTGCAAACTCCACACTCGCATGCAAAATGCTACTTTTTCGTACTAGACGCGTAATGTCCTATCGTTGTTTAACTTACAAAGAAAATTAATTAAGTGTAAGAAAGAAAATACGTCCTTTATCGAATGTTGAAGTGCAAAATAGGAAAGGGATTTTTTTAAATTCAATTTTTTCCTTGAGCTAGTTGTATCTTTCGTACTAAAATTGAGGCGAAGTAGGAAATGGAAAAATAACTTCTGTTGTTTGTCACTTCGGTTGTTTATTGAGGCGTTCAAATGGAGGACAGACAGACTAATACAGGTGACAGGTGTTAACAGCCCAAGCATGGGCTGAAGTACCTTCCAAGAGGAGGGTTTTTAGTGGGTGTGAGCCTCACACACCGGAAAACATTAAGTGTTCCCTGAGGGTGCATAAAGCATTTTTCCCCAACCACTGTAAAAAAAAAGTACTAAAACTGCAAGAGTGTTGTTAACTTCAATTCTTTGCTTTATTAAATTTGCAATGCTAATTTTTTTTTTCCACCCTACATTTCTTTGAAAAAGCTAATTAAAAAGTAGGCAAAAGTGTTCTTTTTTTATTTATTTTTCTTATGTCACTTTAAAGCCACAAACGACGCGACGGTAAGACTGACAGTACCCTGCATCATTCATCTTTCGAGCAGATTTATGAGCTTGGAATATGTGTCTCAACTTATTAATAATTCACGACTGTTGAGGCGGCCGGATCGTACAAACGCTAAAACGGCAGGCCTTCAGACAAACTGTTCAGTCTAAATCTCAGACCTACCGAATCGTGAGTACCTGATGGCTTTACACACATCAGTAGCCCAGATTTATAAGTTTGGAACTTGTCTCAACTTGTTAATAATTAAACTCGAATATGTATTGCTATTAACATACTGAAGCATAATCGCTATTTTTGTCGCTTTTATTATTTCATCTTCTATTAATTTTGGGTCATTAAGGGTTTATTATTCAATAAAGAATAACAAACTATAATCAGTTACTTATTAACTTGGCTATATTTAATTCCTTTCATTTCATTAAATCTGAAGATTAGTTTTTAAGATATGTTGGTTCGCAAAAATTGAATGACAGACAGATAAAAAAAGAGGGACCAAAATAATTCCCAGATGCTTGAAACAGATTTCTTATTGGATTTTTTTAAATCGGAGACCGCTCCTCAGAACGGTCACATAGCTTCCGTTACCTTCGATAAGCTCAGCACGGAAGCAAAATTAGTTAGTAGACCAGAAATCAAGTTGATTTTAGTTTGCCATTTGAAGAATTGTTTTACTAACCTATCCACTGATTAACTAACATCAAGTTGGTTTTTCAAAGAAGGAGATATTTTAGTAGAATTTTTTATTATAGGGGGCTACAAATTAATACCACTCTATATCAAAAATCCAACACTTAATACAAAAGCCACCTAGATACAAGTAAACTATAAAAATACTTAGGGGAAATTCCAATAGTCGATGTATCTAATACATCCACAAAAAAACACTCATGGTATGAAAAATCAAAACCAACTTGTAATGACAATGGTTAGTGACCTCTAATAAGGTATAAATTCAAACGTCTGACTACAACACAAACAGTTAATTCTAGAGCTTCCTCGGCGTTATTTATTGGAAAAGTGCATCCCTTCCAGACAAAGTCTAAACCCCCACCCCTTCGAGTTTCGACCTATTTGTCCCATAAGTCATTCTTCAGACTATGGAAGTCAAGTCAGGTTATAGATAACGGAGTTGGTGGAATTGTTATTCTAAGCCAAGATGAATGATAATAGTTTTAGTTTTTGATTTTACCCAATGGAGTTGACTCCTGATTCCTGGCTGGTTCAATTCCAATCCCATGAAGCTATCCATTATCAACTTGCTATATTAACATGGCTATCTATATTAAACCGTTCATACGCTAATAAACTTCCATTTCTTTAATGGGCAGAGGGAATAAAACCTTAAGTTTAACCTTAGTCAAAAAGCAAGAAAACAGAGGGAGTCAGATAATCATTTTAAAACAATTAAAACAAAAAAACAGCAAAATCACAGAACATGCGTTATTTGTTGCTCTACTCTAATAAAAGAAAATAAACCTTAACTTATTTAAAATAGGTTTAATGATATTAGTACAGCATAGGTTTAAATAGTTTAGTATAAAATAGGTTTATCTAGTTGTAATAGAATAGGTTTAACTAGAGTAGTATAAAATAGGTTTAATTAGTGAGCATAGAATCGGTTTAACTAATAAGTATAGAATAGGTTGATAAATAAGTATAAAATAGGTTTAACTGCCGTCAAATAGAATCTATTTAACTAAATGCATAGTTAGAAAGAAACAGTTGTAACTATTTAGTATAGAGTAGTTGTAACTATAGTTACAATAGAATCTATTCAATTAGTAGAATAGGTTTAACTAGTTAATATAAAAAATAGGTTTAACTAGTCAGTAAAGAATAGGTTTGAATAGTTAGTCCAGAATAGCTTCAACTTAAGTTTATTGATTGTGGAATATTTTTGTTTTAAATAAATCAATGATTTAAAAAAAATAAAAAACATAAAAAAAACAACAAAAAAAAACCAATGGAATTTATCATTATTAACAACTTTTTTGTAAAAAATAAATAGATTCATGAGTATCACTTAACTTATAAGTTATTATTTTTTACGCCAAGGACTATCAACTCATTAAAAGTAAGTTAGAAAAGAAAAATATATTTATAAAAGATTTAAACAAACAAGAAATTATAAAATAATTAAAAATATTCAGGGCTTTGAGGACTTAAAAAATAATATATTATTATTACTTAACTAAATTTATATTTGTTTTAATTAAATTTATTTTATGTTTTTTAAATAGACAGTTAGGAGGGGAAAAAACTTTTCTTTATTTCCAATTACATATAATATTTTCTTGAGGTTTTCCCAAAAGAAGTCTGTATATTCTTTAAAACATTTTGTTAAAATGATATATTTGCAACATTTATTTATTAAGATTTTTTTTAAAAAAATGTTACTAATGTCATCAATTAAAATTCTATGGGTGTGTTTAGTTGTATGTCACAACAAAACACCACATATTGTGTTAAGCCTCACATTCGGGAAAGTGTTTATAAGATTGTTTATTGCAATATTTAGGCCTTTACTTGAATATTTGTTTAGTAGTAGACAATTTTCCTCTTAATTCTTTTCTTTAACACCCTTTCAAAAAAAAAGTTATCTTGTTTCCTTAAAAACTCCAAGTGAAGAAAAAAAAACTTTTATAAGAAGGGGGTTAAGAAGAACTTGAAGAACAAAAAAAATAAAATAAAAACTTCTTAATTATTTAGAGAAAAACAAACAAGTTGGCGAGCCAAGCCACCAAGAAAACCACCCTTAGGGAAATGGTCAGTCATTATGCTGTGGGACTTGGTACAACTTTTTTTTCGAAAACCCCAAACCATCCCTCTACTTTTGGAACAAGTTATCTAAATATATATTTTTTTTTCTCGGGTTGGTTCTTGGTTTTAAACTCCAAGGCTACATGGGGTTTTTCTTGATCACTTTCCTTATCCCCTTGTTTCTTTTTCGTCCCTTGAGACCTTCTAGAAGCGCCCAGTCTTCTTTGTTTTTTGTTTTTCTAATTTAACACAGTCTAAACACGGATGGAAAGAACACTTCATCCAGGAAGGTGTGTTTTTTTTTAAGTGGGCATCCAATATAACTCTATTAAGAAAAAAAAGAATAGTCCCTCTTCACCTCTTTCCTCTCCACCCATCAAAAAACATTTTATAACTTCCACCAAAAAAAAGAGGATGTCCCGTCTTATTTTAAACTACTTTTTTATTTTTAATCTAAACATTTTTTTTTTACCTTAAAAAAAAACTATTATTTTAAGTTAAACATGGTGTGAAAAGTCTTTACCCAATTTAAGAAGAGGGGGGAGAAAAGTCGGCCTCGTTTAATTACAAAATACAATTTAAAAGTAAGAAAAACAAAAAGTTTTCATTCAAGGAAACAAAGAGTTAGCAATCAAATTAAACGTTTATTTCGGTCATTATTTTAAACTTTATTTTGTGAATTTAAAATGAACTTGAGAAGAGTTATAATTGCTTATTAGTGATTCTTCATTATTATTATAATTATGATAATAAAAATAGATAATATAATTCCTTCCTTTAACAGTCTGATACTACCAGGAATAAAGCACACAACTGTGTTTAAGTTTGACGGGTTTATATCTAAGTAGAATAGAATCCATAAAATCAATTATTATTGAAGAGATTGTTTAAATTTATTTATAAAAATTAAATTAAACTATTTTTACGTCTCCAGGACAAAATACTCCTAACAATGGGTGTGAAACATTAGGACATAAACCCTACACAATGCTGTCACCACCGAAAGACTTAGAACTTCATAACAATATTCTTTTAAGCAATCCAAATTCTTTTCCATCAGCAGAAAGAAATTGTGAAATATGTCATGAATTCTAGTACGATTCTCCACTATTCCCAACTAAAACCCTAATATCTCTACCTAATCGGCACAAGAAGCACGCCCTTTTGAGCGAGTTGTTGATGGTTTGGAAGGAGTCCTGAGCAAGGCTCCGAGTTATATGGTATACCGGTACCCACGTTCAAAAGCTGTAAAACCTACGTTCGTGCAACACTAGTGTTGATCAGTTGATCATAAATATACAAAAGATCGGTTTTCTCTATGAGAAAATGGATATTTTAATTCAATATTAAGTAAAGTAAAGTGGAACTAACACAGGGAAATTATACCGTGCAGAAATAACTAGGAAAATAAATACAGTGCTACCCACTAGCACAAGAAGTATTTTGGAAAATTTGCTGCCACACCCGGTTAGCAAATTAAATCACGTATATAAATGATATATGTATATACGTATACACACACAATCTTAGTTATAAGTTAGCGCATGTAAACATTAGCTAGCATGAATGTATGTAAGTAATTATTAAATAATAGATTACAGAAAGAACTAAATTAAATTCCCAAAAATGTTAAAACTTATCAATAATGTTGTTAGTTTGACTAGTAAAAATAATGTATTAATTCCAGCTCACGGTCAAAGGTCCAGGCTTAATTAGGTTTGCATAGAAATATCATCTCTAATTTAAATTTATTTTTTCAAATAAACCAACTAACTAACTAAATTTCTTTGATACGAAAAATATTTTTCTAAAAAAACTTGTCTTTTATCTCAATGTCCTTAAATTTGAAATTTGGTTACGTTGAGAGCTGCTACATTTTTAATTATTGTTTTTTTCTTTAATAATATTAAATTTAAGCAGTAGCATAAAGATGTAAATTCTAAGATAGATTCCAATATTTGATAATTTCTATAATTAAATAGTCTAGTCGTGTAAAAAATTAAAGAATTAATCATATAATTGAAGGTGGATAGAAATCCATGTAATTTTTTCTAAAAACTAGTCCTCTTCGTGTAAAATTAGCAATAAAGAAAAACAGACAAGACGCGCTAAATATACTTCACCACATCTAACCTTCATAGAATAAGCTATTGAGACAATTAGATTAAAACATGGTCATAAAACAATTAAAAAGCAACGCTTACGCCATAAACAAACAGGTCTCCCCTTACACAACATGCATAAACATTATTGTAACTTCTCTCTTAAGTTGTAACTAAGAGGCCGTATTTTCCAGCCTTCTAATGATATAAACTAATAAAAGCAACAATATCACTCGCGTTAATCACACTTAAAGCAAACCAGATGGCTTCTTTACAAACCAGCCTTGTCCTGGATAAACCTTCTAATCAGCCTAGCTGGCAAGAAATAAGCTACTGTAAACGTCTCACAATATATACAATCTACATTCGTATGGTTTACCGCGTCCCCTTACTCTTATAACTTAATTGCAATCCCTCCGGAATATAACAGCGTACAAAGAACAATAAATAATTACAAAAACATATAAAACCTTTATAAAACATACAAAAAGTGGTAATTTTTTATTATTTTGCAAATAGTATTTTCTAAATTAAAATCTCTCTGTAATTGTTTGGAGTAGTAATAAATACGTAAGAAAAACAAATGATTGTATAAATAAAACTTTTTTATTTTTTTGTAAAGATTTATCTAAACGTAAATTTAGACTGATTATCACTGATTACAAGGTGAAAATGAATATAAATGATTGAAGTAAGAAGGCAATAAGAACAGAAAAAAAATTAAAAAATGAAACAAGAAAGGATACATTATAAATGTTTAACACGCAATCAACAAATTTCGGTCAAGAACGCTTAAAATATAGAAATTTAAATATTAAATAGTTAGACGGGGGACTTAGTTATTCATTAAATGTTTAGTTTTTATTACTTAGCCTTTTTCTAACTAATCACACGATAAAGTATAGCTAAAGAATGTAATTGTTACGATCGAAGATAAAAACAATTTTGCTAAACAGCTTCACGTAACCCTTATTGATCCTATAGATTAATATCGATTGTCATTAGTTTGAGAGAGAACGTTTAATTAGATTAATTAAAAAATTATCCAATAATCTCAAAAATTTTCAAATAAATTATTTAGTTCAGAAGAGGATAAAGAGGGGGAAATCTAAGTGGGCGAATAAACAGTTTGATTGGCTTTTTTTAAGTTTCTATTTTATTAGGAAAAAATGTAATCGTCGTAAAATTTAGAAGGGGAGATATCAGATGTAGTGTCCGTGGAAATTCACGAGGTATAAATAAATCCTCTATCCTAAAAGTAAAACTGTCTGCAAATCAGGGTGGCACAAAGCTTCTTCACGTCCTATTACAATAAATATTTTATCACAAAATTAAAATGGTCCACCAATCAGAGTTGGACAAAGCTTCTTCACGTCCTATTACGATAAATCTTTTATCCCAAAAGTAAAATGGTCTGCCAATCAGAGTGGCTCAAAGCTTCTTCACGTCATATTACAATAAATCTTTTATCTCAAAAGTAAAATGGTCTGCCAATCAGAGTGGCTCAAAGCTTCTTCATGTCATATTAAAATAAATCTTTTACCCTGAAAGTAAAATGGTCTGCCAATCAGAGTGGCACAACGCTTCTTCACGTCATATTACAATAAATCTTTTATCTCAAAAGTAAAATTGTCTGCCAATCAGAGTGGCACAAAGTTTCTTTACGTCCTATTGTACAATAAATCTTTTACCCCATAAGTAAAACGGTCTTTTATCCCATAAAAAAAGTTGTTTATCAGAATAATCACAATTCTTGTGTTACCTTTCATTAAGCTCGGGAGTAAAATAATAGATTTAAAAGAGTAAGTAACAGAATAAATGACATATTCTTAACTTTGAATGTAATGTTCCTATTACAAGGCAACGACATAGTCAAAGAATAAAAATATAAGAACAATGATAATCACATTCTAACAGAAGAAAAAAAAAAACCAAAAGAAATAAGAGAAGTAATTCAATAAAAGATGGTCGTCGAATGTGGAGGAAATAAAATAAAAGTTTTATTTCAACATCACTTTACCCAGATTTATTCATCTAAAAGGGTTTTTATATTACGTCGGGATTTGCCTAATCTATAAATAATGGAAAAGAAGGGAGGTAAAAGAGGGGGAAATATAAGAGATGACGGCAAGTAGGTAAAAAAAAGGTTGTTCCCCGTGCATTTTTCATTCCACCTGTTAGAGTCAACACATTTTTCAAATAAAAGTAAGGCCTCCCGTGAAAATTTCATTTTCTTAAAGATGAAGAACCCTTGAGTTAGAGGACTTCGCTTAAAGAAAGGAATTTATCATTTTTAGAGGACGGTATGTGACAGGGACTATGTACTTCAGGGCTTCATATGGGAAAAGAGTTACCTTAGGATACCTAAGTTATTATAACAGGAATATGTTAGGAAGAAGCATATTTTTAAGGACAGGAGTCTCGCAAGAATGGAAGCAATGAAGCAAGTTTAATAGGTGGTAGATCAACAACTAAATAAGGAGGGAAAACATCCTTTTAACAAATTCTTTAATATTCCATCATTTTCTCAAGCATGTAAGCTTTAAAGAAGCATCGAGGGAAACTTACTTGTATACATTTAAATAACACTGTTAGGTAATGTAGTTAAGTTTAAAATATACAATTATCAGTTATTATGTTGATTTATTAAGAGACGATGAAAATAATAAATTTAAGTTAGACATTGGAGCGTCTATGGGGATCATCTCAAGGAATAATAAAACTGTCCCTCTACGTAAATAAAACTTTTATAATATTAGCCAAAGCAGCTTTCAGCCTTCATAAGGCCATCATCATTACATTACTAACAGAAAATAAAAGAAAGATGAGTCTATTTGATGAGGCTATAGCCCTTTCAGGGCCTCCCGTGGGTGCGCCACTGTAAGTTCAGGGATGTAAAATTGAAAATTGTCATTAAAATTTGTTCATATCATATTAAATAAAAGAATAATTTATTTTTAAAATTCCCACAATAGGTTTAGTTAGTTATAATTAATCAATGTGATTTAAAGTAAAATCATAGGATGCTTATTAAGGTTCAAAAATAAAATAATCCTATAAATTTGACTTTTTAAAGGGATCGCCGTAACCGAGTGGTTTAGCACTTTAGATGCTTCATGTAGATTTGTAAAATCTCCGTAGTTCCCGATTTCGTGACGTACAGAAACGAAGGAAAAGAAGCGCAAGAAAACTCATTTATGGACGCCCGTAGATTTTACTTTTAATGGCAGTACCAATCCATAGTTGGTCTAATTTTAGTTCTACTAACTTTCATTCTCTACTAAATTATAAGTAAGTTATTATAAAGACACATGAAATTTGGAAGTTCTGCCTAAGTCTATAAAAGAATTATTAGAAACTCCTGATCGCAAAAATGATTGTGTATCGTGGACAATCATGTCTGTGGTATATGTAGTTATATCGTAATGTTATGGATTATGGATACGCAGAATGAAAAAAGGAATAGCTTGATTATAATTAATGAAAAATGTATTTTCAAGACGGAGAGAGTAAATTAAAAAAAAAATCATTTTGCTGTGTATGCCAGTCAATTTGAGTAATATATAACTTAAATTATGAAATATACCAAAAAATGAGTAACTAATACAAGTAAATTGAAATATGTAACAAATATTATTTGCCTTGAAACAATTTTAGTCATATAAAACCCTAAGACATGAATAAGAGAATAAATATTCCTCTTCTAATAATGGATAAAATAGTAAGGCTATATTCCAATCTGATATGAATAATAGCTTAAAATAAATATCTCAAAAAAACAATTATGAAAAATTTATTAATTAGAAAAAAAACATCCATAATAATAAAAACAACGAACAAATCATTTTAATATATTTTACTTCTAAACATTATTTTCAGTTAACAACAAAAGACTAATGAAAAGCCACATAAAAAATTGTATAATCTGAACAGCTTTTCATCAAGGTAGTTAAAAAGTCGTTTAAGGTTTTTATGTCTGCTAATTACTCAAACATTTTTTGCTAACCTGTTTTTTTCGACAGGTGAATTTATACTTTGAGAGAAGAGCGAGATTGAAAGAAAAAAATAGAGAAGAAAAAACAGGGAGGAAAAAAAAGGTAGGCAAAAGTAACAAAAAAATAAAAAAATGTTATCAAGAAGGTGGAATCTAAAAACGGTTAATAGCTACATAGATCAATCTCCCGTATTCAAATTTCTTTCTAGCTTGCTTGACGACAAGACCTTTTATATCCAAGAGCAGAGAGCAACTATATACAAGGGCGCTCTATATTAAAATATATTATAACAATAGGCTAGAAATGACCTTCACAATAACGCGATTAAATACAATAATTGTAAAAGAACCTTCAATTTTGATTATTATAAGAATAATGAACAGTAAATTTATGTCAAATTGAAATTATTGTTTTATTTAACTATTATTTTTGTAAATAAAATGTGTAATAAAAGGAAATGTGTAAACCTAATGAAAAAATACAATTTTGCTTCCGAGCTTACCGAAGGTAACGGAAGCTATGTGATCGTTCTGAAGAACGAAAAAATTTTAGGTGTCCGATTTCAAAAATTCCAAGACAGAAATCCGTTTCAGACATCAGGGATCATTTTTGGTTCCGTGTCTGTCTGTCGGTCTGTCGTTCAATTTTTGCGAACCACCATATCTTAAAAACTACACGTCCAATTTTAATGAAATTTGGGTGGTAGGTCATAAGTAGCCCATTGTTGGTCCCATATAAGTTTCAACCTTCTGCTCATATTTGTTTGTCATCTACATGCTCACAAACATACATTTATTTACAGCCATATCTTTAAAAGTAATCATCTGATTTTTATGATATTTTTATGGTTGGTCGAAAGTAGCATGCAGATAACACCTGCTTAATTTCAACCTTCTGCGCACTTTAAAACGTGCTAAATTAATATGTCTTTTACTATAAAGCCGCATGGCTAACTGACTCACTGACTGACATTAATGTTTACCCACTTCCAGAAGAGCTAGAGACTTGTGGTTTGCGCCATTCGACGCGCAACGTCCATATTGTGAACAAAAATAAGTATACAAAGTTCACTTTTCCCTTTCTTCCCCCCTTAAAAAAATAAAAATGGGTGACTTGATTTTTAAACTGGTTTGGGGGCTTATTGCGGCTAAACGGTAATTCGTATTAGAAAATGGATAGCACAAGTGGTAACTAATTTTAAAAGATCTACAACTTTAGTCCTATGAGTTTTTGTCGTAACATCATCGATTGTACCTTAGATGGTGATAGTTTTGGTATTTTTTGGTTTTATTTTTTTCCATTTTTGTCTTTGAATGGCCATAGTTACTATAATAGTTGGCCGATTTTATTTCTGATTGCGGCGATTGAATCTCACACTAATGCTCTTTAAATTGAGTATATTTTATTTCATTAGTTCATCCTTCTTGCTGAGAACATGCGAGTAAACTTTTTCCCGTGCGCCGTGTCACGTGACCACTTTTTTTGGTTTTTAATATTGTGTCGTATATCATTTTAAAGGCCTTGATATGTACATTAAAGCTATTTTGTTTGTTGATTTTTTTTAAAATTTTGTATATGTACTTTTGTACCAATTTATAATTTTGTTGTAGGTTAAAGGGTTTAAATACTTTTTTGATATTAGGTTTTTTATTTATATGTATTTATTAGTTAAATGATTGCCCTTTTGAATTGTTTGTATTTTAAAAATATAATTTTGGTACCTCAGAGTACAGGGTTACAAATGTTAAAGTTAATCGTTTATAATATGATGTATATCGTTGAAAAGCTCTTGCATAGTAGATTAATTTTGGTTATATTCTATTTTGTGTTATTTTTAGTTTTGAGGGGGGTAAAATAAAAAAAAAAAACTGCTTATACAGCGGTTTCTACGATTTGGTTGCAGTTTTATATTTGTTTATTAAATTAATTTTATGTGCGCTAACTTTTGGTGCTTGTTGGAGGCTTTGTTTCTCCAACAAATGTTTAAATTTCTTCAACTTTATTAAATATTTACTGGAACAGTGCCGCGCCGTTCCAACTTTTTGATTATTTTAATCGAGGTATTTTTCTTAATTTGGTCTTTTCTTTGCGAGGAAGCTATGTGCCACATTAATTGGCAGAGTATTTTTATTAATTTACGCTCTGATCAACAAAAAAACTCCATTGAAACATTGAATCAGTCACTTTACATACTCTCGACTTGATTATGACATAACAACTAAATGGCGCTAAAGATCAGAAAAGTATTGGGCTGCACGGAAAAAATTAAATGAATTCCCACCCAAACCGAAATATAGGATAAGAAACAAAACAAAAACTTCACACACACTTAAGCCAAGCATTCGCAAACGTTTGCGAACCGTTAGAAATACCCCGTTTACACCACACTCAAACATTCGAGATTAAACAGTTAACAAAAAAAAGACGAATCCCATTTGATTTAACAACTTTACCCAGAGCATCGCGAACACGAACAACATTCGTTCGAGTTTCAAAGCTCGCTCGTCCTCGCATCAAGTGTAGATCATGTTGTATAGTGTATAGGATATGCGTTTAGTTTGGAAGCGGCTTTTTAGATATGCATTTATTTTTACTACATGGCTTTCCTTCGAAATTTGCATTCTAATGACAAAATTATACTAATTTAGAACTCCTCATAAATGTTTATTGCAGCATCGCAAAGTTCAGTGTATTTGATTTACATAATAAGAAGTAAAAATTACATGTTATAATTATTACCTTATCACATATTAAAGTCAAACTATAGTTGAAATAACAATTGATCAACAACATATACATTTGGCAATAGATCTATGGCTCTAACAAGTAAGAAAATGTAATAGAGTAATTTATACTAGATGAACTGAGGGATTTTATACCATTGGGGAAAACTGTCCCTTTACAAAAAGTAACTTTGATGAAATGAAGTTAAGCTTTCGACCACAAGCCATTTTCAGCGGGAGATGAGATGAAATGATATTCGGAAAATGTCAATGAAGGAGTTGAAGTTGAAAATCGGCTTTTTACAATTACACAAGTTGATTTTGACCAAAACACATATTTCTTATTGAGTGCATATTAGAGATATATTTTTTTAAATTTAAGTATTCAGGCAATCATACTTGTAATAAAGCTATTGATTAGTTATCTAAGGGAGTAGAGGTATGAGACAAGCTATGTATAATATAATAGAACAATTAAAATTGGATTAAGGATAATTTTAGGATTGCACCTAAATGATGGATTAAGCATAATTTGGGATTGCACCTAAATGACGGATTAAGCATAATTTTGGGATTGCACCTAAGTGATGGATTAAGCATAATTTTTGGAATGCCTAAATGATGTATTAAGGGGATGCTCCTAAATGATGGATTAAGCATAATTCTTGGATTGCACCTAAATGATGGATTAAGGATGCTTTTTGGATGCACCTAAATAATGGATTAACTTTAAAAGATAATATATAATATATAAGATAATATATTAATAATGGATTAAAGATAAACGAATAAGGAGGGATTACTTAAGTTTAGTTATAACGGAGCTAAACAAGATAAGTAGACTCTTACCAACTATATCAGGATTATATAAAGCAGAATGCCAACTTCTACTTCTTATATTGCACTACGCACGTTCTTACTAAAAATCAACAACAATATAAAATTTTTATTTCTAACTTTTAGAAGGTAGAACGTAAGAAAGAACTCATACATTGGTGGCTTTAAGAGTGAAAAAAATTGACTAGAAACATACTAGAAAGCGTTAAGTACCGAAGTTCTCTGCCTCCTTCCTCACATGAGAAAGGGGAATGAGAATTGTACACAATGCAATGGATAAATTTGTGGATCCATGAAATATTATATACGAGGAAAGTGTACGTAGAAACGAGAAGGGTGGGATTATTGTGTTGTCCTTACAAACGTTCCCTATTTCAGTCAAATAGCAAAACAAGGGAAACTCAATGGAAAAAGGGGAGGAAGCTGAAAATACAGAAGGGAGAATAATAGAAAAGACATAGTATAGAAACCAGAGTACAATTTTGAAATGTTACCCAATGTAAACAATAAGCTAGGAACAAGGAGGCAGAGAAAACCTTATCATTAATGTTACTAGTTATAGAACAAAATAAAATCGTAAACCACTACGATAATAGAAAAAAAGTAATATACAAAGCTCATGGTAGTCATAAAGGATGCAGGTAAATAAACCGTAGCAAGTTATAAAGGATTTGGATTCAATTTTGTCTTAAAAATCAACCATAACCAATATTTACAACTAAGAAAATTGATTATTTTTGGGCATACATAAAAATGTATATTTTATGAAGCTTGGTTTTTTTTAATATACTCAAAAAATAAATTTATATTGTGGTAATAAAATTAAATTGATTTTGTATTATTTTTTATTTACATTGATTTTAAATACCATTAATCAACTCAAAAAGGTATCGAGCAAAAGTGTGGTCTGACAGAAATTCGGACTTAAGTACCTTAGTCAAATTTTTATAGACATTATCTAAACCAAAAACTATTATGGCCCAGAAGAACCAGTGATCTAGACCTAGACTACGACTACTGATGACGTCTAATGATCTAGAAGAAACTGGTTAAACAAGTTTTCTTTTTAAAAAGGAATCATAAAAAGTGTTTGTAAATTAATACTCGTACATGTTTATAGTGTACTCATATAATTTATATAAATATAAAAGAAAGCGAAACTTCGCAGTAAAAGATAAACTTTTTAAATCATACTAAAACTAGTAGAAGAAATAAGACGATTATGTCTTCATAATGTTTCCTGTGCACAGAATTTCTGTGTTGGTACATAACAGAATATATTTTCTTGTGTTTGTGCGTCAAAGGTAGTAAATTTTTATTTCGAATGTCCTAGAAATCTTTATGGATCATGTAAAAAGGTATAAGGGGGGGGGGGGGGGGGGGGTAGTACAGCATTTCCCCATTTAAAAGTACTAAAATATTGGTAACCTATGCTCCAAAGCAGGAGTCTCCAATCTTTTTGGCTGAATGGCCGGATCTGGATAGGATGGTTCATCGGAATTCACAATGGAAGGAAGTATCCGGATAAGCACTATCCATCTCGACCAAAAAGCTCCATTCGTTAACTTCTTTTGTAGCGTCAGGAGCCAGATGAAAACGTCTCGTCGGGCCAGATCCAGCCCCCGGGCTGTAGTTTGGAGACCCCTGCTCTAAAGCAAAGAATACACAAATATTCCTGGTTTTCCCCTTAGTTGGAATAAATCGATTCAAAATTTTACAATTAGCATGAGCACTTGGAAGTTGGATATTCTTGTATTGTTATTCTTAATTTGTAGAAGGGAATTACAAAAACATCGATAAAGAAACTTAATGGACTCGAATGAAAATGCTCTCTCCACGTAAGAAACCGTACTCTCTTTACGTCTTACTTAAAATGCATAAAATAAAGTTCAAAATAAATAATAATAAGAAATAATACATGAATAATATATGAATAAGAAGAGGAAATTTACCTCGTTGGTGTTCCACCTGTGCCTCTGGACAGGGAAGTGTTCCGCCTTCGGAAGGCTTTCCAAGTTCTCTGGGAGTTTGATCGGTTCTCCATCTAAACCAAACCAACAAAAATATTAAATTAAGCATATTTCGATGAATTAATAATAAATAAATAATTAATAAAAGTTAATTGTATTAGATATAAACAATTAAATATTCCCTATTTCTCTATCAGTCAATCAAATAAGTGTTGTCATATTATAATGGCTATTATTTTGATGTCAAAATACATTAGCCAGGCCAGGGAAAGAGGTGTAATGAACAAAGTCAGAGCAAATTATTATATTTAAAAGAAAAAGTTATATATGATACATTTTCATAAAAAAGCTTAAAAACAAAATTAATTTGGAGATCATTGTAGTACTAATTATGGCAATTTTTACATGTTGCGTAATATAAAAAAGAGAAAAACTAAGTTTCTTTAAAAAAAAAAAAAAAAAAAAAAAATAGTACATAATTTATTAAGTAAGCGAGTATGTGAGAAGTCCACGTGATTTTTTTCCAGGATGTCAATGTTTTGTAACATGAACATGTCGACACCATGAATTCACAAGGAGTGGGCGACATGTTTTCCCTTCTCTTACCATCTTCCCCCAACCCCACCCCGAAAAAAACATACACACTATAAATGTTTAAACTTGGTTTTCTTCTTAGGAGGGTTTCTAAAGTCTGATGCGAAGGTTCGCCCTCGAAGAAAAGATACCAATGTCTGAGAGGATAAGGGGCTAAAAACCACCTCGTAGCTAAGAGTAGCGACATGCCGCATTACTTTTAAACCACTTATCAAATATGATAATACAAACTAGGTACGAGGGCGACTCCAGAAGAGAAACAGAAGAAAACCAAAAAAAATACTTTCCTCATATGAAAAGGAGAAGAAAGTAAAATAGGTGTGAAAAATTCATAAGCAGATCTTCTCTTTAGAACACCTTTTCTTGATTAGCTGATTAGATGAGGTTTTTGATTTTTTTCTTTCTTTTTTCTTCAAATAAGTATGTTTCATAATAAGATTTTAATACGAGTTTTAAGAAAGATTTAACTAAAATGAAAATGTAATTTAATTTTAATTTTAATTATTGATAAGGACATTTGGGCTATCTTAACATAAATGGTTAAAACCATATACTAAAACATTTCCTGTTAAAAAATAATCTGCCAATTTGTGTGGCACCTGGGCTTCCATATACTAAATTTGCGGAAGAAAGTTGAAATTACATGGGATCAACGGTGGTCATTATGACATATCTACCAAATTTCATTAAAATCATATGAGTAATTTTTAACCTAAGGTGGTTGGAAAAAATTTCGAACGACAAACTTAAATAAGAACGACCAATAGACACGAAACCAAAAAAGTTTCCTGATGCGTCTAAAACAAATGTTTGTCAAGGAATTTCAAGAATTAGAGGCATTAAAATGTTGTTCTTTAGATTGACCACAATGCTTCTGTTACCTTCGGTATATGCACGGAAGAAATAGAAGAAATAATGTCCAGAAAATCCTTACGGATAAATCGAACAATTGGCAGCCTAAAAAAATCAATTATAATCAGACAACATAATCCACTGGTAGAGAACTAGATATTGTCAATAGTTATCACTAAATTATTTTTATAAATATTATTGTAGTGAGTTGACGATATAGTTATCAAAGGCTACGACGTTAAACCAGTAAGAGGACAATGAGCAGAGAACAGATATCGGATAGTGGGAGGAGTTTAAGCAACTAAGCAGAACAATGTCACCATTAAAGGGTTAATTTACAAGAATAGAAAATAATTTAAAACAAATATTCTTTTAATTCAAGAAATGACAGCCCTTATAAAAATCATGTGAAGGCTTAGAATCGCTTTTACACGGTTCACGATTTTACAAATTGGACAATTTCAGACGAAAATACGATTACAAATACAGATACGGATTATAGAATAGATATTTAAAACAATTATTATGCTACTAAAGCAATTAATGACAGAGCAAACAAGAATCAAGTATCGACAGATAGAAAAACAACCTCGACACGTAATAATTTGTCATCTTTGGTAGGTAAATCAACTTAATCGATAAGCAAGTAGCATTGTCTATTTAATAAGTTATCTTATCACATAAACAATGGCTTTGCCAATGAATAACCTCACGTTAATAAGTGGCCTTGCCTCTTCAAAACGTTATCTTTCCTCGTAAACAAGTAGTCTTTAGATACGTACAATAATCTCACAATTAATAAATAATCTTCATATATGTAACTATAAGTAGTCTTCTTAAATAATACCCATGTAAAACAAAGTGGCATTTGCAGTTGACAAATAACCTCTTGTTAATAAGTGGCCTCATCTTTCAATAAAGATACATTTTCACGTCAAGAAATAATATTTTCCGGGATATTTAACACACCTGGCACACCAAGGTAAATAATCGGGAAGATTTCGGATTATTTAGGATAAATTTGTAAAATATACTATATTTAGAATATATAGTTAAATATACTGTTTTTCAGATGCTTAAGGACTATAGGATTCAGAGAACATAATCGAAAAATTCATATTTCATTTTTATTAACTTACTTAATAATTCTCAATCATTGGGTTATTACAGGACGGAGGATTACGGTCACTTAACTCATCCATTCGATGAGATTATCAGTGTGAAATATGTCTCATCTCTCTGGGATTCGGACCCACCAGATATGTCAGAAATGTAACATTGATTTCAGGCAAATTTGCGAATACTCTAACCACTTGGCTAAACAACGCTCCCCTATAAACTAGATATAATTCTTAACTAAGCTATATTTTGTTACTGATTATCACTTCTAGTGTACGTTCATAACTTATCAGATGCTTTGATGAACAATTAATTATCTTTTCACGTAAATAAGTAGCCTTATCCTGTAAAAAACTTACCTCCTCTTGTCTAACTATATGCAACGATGTCTTATCAATAAATTAATTTTTTTTTTTAGATATATCAGCTGATAAAATTCAGCAGATGGTATTCATTTTTTTTTTTTTTTACATTGATAAAACACTTTTAACTATCAGCTGATTCGAGCAATGGATATTTACAAACATGTAAATTTAGAACAAGAGGGTTTATTAAAACAATTTTAAAGGAAGATTACTTTAACTTAATATATATATATATATATATATATATATATATATATATATATATATATATATATATATATATATATATATATATATATATATATATATATAGGTTTGTATATTGTGTTGTATATAAAAACTAAGTTACGGGGTGTGTAATAAAGTAATGCGATAGGTAGCGTAGCGTTCGATTGAGCAACGCTATCGGCTTTTCATTTGGAGAAGAGGTAGGCCAACATCTGACGAGCATTCAATACGAGTTTGAACTCGCGGTGAGTAGAGATTATTTTCGTGAACCGTTTTATGAAATACGTTCGGAAAATTACATCAATTTGGACTCAATCTGGCTTTTTTTTTACCGTGGTGAGGATGAAGAGTGCCATTCCACGCTCTGGCACTTCATTTCCAAAATACTCGATCACCGGTAATGACACGTTTCAGAAAATGAGGGTAATTTTCAGTCTGCCCCGAGAAGTAAGACTTTTTTTCTACTGTTGTCCTTTTGTTCCTAAGAAAGATTTTCTAGAACCATTGTCGCGCGGATTTTCTTCATCTCCATTTCATTAGTCTAAAACTGAATTTGTGAGAGTCAACTTTAATTTTTCCCGATCATGCTGACCGTCAACCGACGATCAGAACCACAAAGCAACCTGGATTCTTCCATAATTTTCATCAATTCTCGAAGTTGAAGGTCTTCATCCGCTGTGACGTTCATTTTTAATCGTATTCCGGTCTTCTGAGAATGCTTTTAACCAGCGGAAAACAGTGGCCTGTGACAGTCTACGTAGGCCTGTAGAAGATATGCAGAAGTTTTCGTCACATTGTCGTCAAGTCTCAAAACAAAACTTGATAGCGCAGCGTTGCTCCAAATCGGTGTCACTACTTTCCAGAACGCGCTTCAAAAAACCGTTTCACGAAGAAAATCACTACGGACCACCAAATTACTCTAGCGAGTTCAAGCGCGAACCGAATGCTCTTCAAATGTTGGCCTATTGTAGTATCCGCCATGTACAGTTAAATGAACGGTATCGATTTATAATTGATAAGATTAACAACGAAGAAGATAATTTTTTGTACTCGAACACGTGAGGTGTTTTTGCCAATGTTTTAAGAACTATTCTTTATTGTGAATGCAAGCAATGAAAAGTACGTTGTGTTTCATTTGGTAATAAATACTACACCTAATCCTCTCCAAATGGAGCCAACTTACTTTTACACACCTTTTATGTTTGCTGTTTTGATTTTTTGCCGAGGAGTCTCTGCAAACGTTAATACCGTGTGCAAAAGCGTTTTATGAAGTTTTGATTGTTGATGTATGGGCACACCATACATTGTAAGGTGTGCCCATGAGAGTCTAAGATCAAGGTATATCCCAAGGTAGCGGTGAATACTAGAGTGTGGGATAAGAATTTGGTTGAGTAAAAGAGGTTCTCAGTTTCATGGAAAAGGTTAGATGGACACTTATACTTTTGTTTATTTTTATGCGCTTTTTTTAGCCATATTTCGAGAAGATGAAGGTGTTCCTGAAAGAGATCAGAAGCTGTACAGGAATTTTTATGTGTGTACAAGATGGAACTAATGGAAAAATATTTTATTCAAGTACATCATGTAAGCTTATAACTTATCAGATGCATTGTCTAATCAATAAGTTACCTTTTCACGTAAATAAGTAACCTTGATTGGTTAGTACATAATAGGCTTGTCTCGTTAATTTTTTAAGTAAATAATAATTATTTTGACTTCTTTCATAAATAACTAAACTTCTTATGAGAATATAACCTTCTCCTTTATAATCCTGTCATGTCAACATGTTTTACCTTGTCTCTTTAATAAATGACAGTTAAATAATAATAAGTAGCTATTCTTTCGCACACACACACACTCATATAATATATATATATATATATATATATATATATATATATATATATATATATATATATATATATATATATATATATATATATATATATATATATATGTATCATCACACCTTATATACATATTTAAGGTTTATGATAATATACCGACTAGTTGAACAAGTAATAATGTTTATCTACGATTGATACGAAATATAAACATTATATCTCTGTTTAGATGCGTAGAAAGTGATTATTTACGTACTTGTATTCATTGCGCATGCGCGTCTCATAGTTCTGAAGAATTCCCCTTCTTTACCACGCTAGTGCGGTAAAGAAGAGGAATTCTTCAGCTTTGCGCACGATTAGCGAGTTTGGTTACATTTAACAAGACTAATTTGCTGTTTGTTTAATACAAGTAACTTTTATATCGAGTTTTTTGTGAAAATCAATGAGTAATTTAAAAGATTATGACGCATATGAGGAGAATAATACGCCCCCCGAAATAATTCGGCACAAAATACAACTAATGAATTTAATGTTATCTTTATCAAAAGAGAAACACGAACTTGTATACTGGAAGTTTATTTTTTTCTGTATTTATTATTTAAATCTAATAATCGTAGACAAAGTACGGTACGCAACTCGTGCGAAAACGGCATTTTGCATTGCTCGTGTGGTTTTACCACCCTCGCTGTCGCTCGGGTGCAAACTCCACACTCGCATGCAAAATGCTACTTTCCGCACTCGACGCGTAATGTACTATTGTTATTTAACTATCTTTACCTGTTTTGTTTACCTTCATTCTCTTATTTATTTTTAGTTGTGTTTATTTGTATAAATTAACATTTTTAAATAAACAAGAAGACCTCTTTCACAAATATGTAACCTTTCTTTGTTTATATTTAGTCATGCCTATTTGTATAAGTTAAAATTTTTAAGTAAATAAGAAGTCTTCTTCCGTAAAGACAACCTTTTAAATTATCTTTTTACAAACATAAGTAGCCTTCTGTCGTGAAAAAATGGATTTTGTCTTTTATCAACTTCAAATTATAATCAATTAAAACCATATTTTTTGAATAAGATCAATTTGTAAGGACAAGTTAATTGTTTCTTTTCATAAATATAAGTTTTCTCTTGTCTTTAAGTAGTCTTAACTCTTAAATCACTGTCTGAAATAAATAAACCCTCCTCGTGTAAATATATAACCTCTTTTTGTTTATAAGTAGCTTGTCTTCTTAATGAGTTACCTTTCCAAGCTTGTAAGTAGCTTTCTTTACAATAAATAACCTGATCTAAACAAACAACCTTCTCCATGTAAGACGATTACAATCGATAGTTTCTCTCTAAGTAGGTCTTACTAGGAGAAAACAAATATTACTTTAAAAATAATAGTAATAACTTCTGAATAATATTAGCAAAATAAGTAAACTAAATAAAATTATAATAAAACAAACAATGTGGTTATTTTATACTAATAAGTTTGATTCGTACACGAATAAGATAAATAATAAAAATAATTAATTGTATGCTATTAATAATACAATGCAATACCTTATCTGTCCTGATAATAGTCAAAGATAACTATTTAACAATTACACAGTATGTGTCCAACTAACTTCGAAGCATACTTTTACACACACCAGCACAAACCGATATTTCATCTTGATAGGTATAGTTAGATAAACTTGAGGAAGCATTTTATTTCTTAATAATTAAAACGTAAATATTTAAGGCAGATGAAAGCTGCCCCATTTTATGAATTAGTTAGCTTGGACTCTTACTTCCAAGGAGTTTTGGAATCTTATTAAAAATATAATACTAAAAACAGACTAATACATTCTAAATACTTACTAGTAAAAAGAGTAATTCATAGAGAACATTTTTTATTACAACAAAATACAATAAATACAATTTCTTTAGTTTAAAGTCAAATTAAAACAGCAAATGGGTAATACCTACACAACTCTTGATAAATTAGTTAATGCCAGCTTTAGGCTAATTATGCTCGGTAAACTGTAAATCCCAATGTTGAAAGACGTATTTCTACAGGTTATTTTGAGCAAAAACGTTTATATAAGCTAGAGTCCAATATATCAACTGTGTAAGATCTATAAGTAAAAATATAGTGTTAAAATGAATCGACTTTTACCCCTAAATTTACAATTACCCTTGGAACAATGAATGACCACCATGAAAAAGATCAGGCTGTTTGAAAACAAAATAAGTTTATCAAACTTTGAGCCCACATATTGCTATGATCCTATTGAAAGAAAGACGTATACAAAGTTAAGAAAAGTTTGCGCCAATAAAAAGCTGAAAACAACTATACAAAAAAACTTCAAAATATTCCAACTCTACGTGGACTAACAAATTAGTTTTTTTCTAAAAAAAAATAAAGAACATGCGTTTCCTGCGTCAGTGTTAATTAATAAGTATCACTAATAAGTTTCCAACCACATGTACGTTGGAACGTCCATACCGAAATAATAAATAACTTCACTAATCGGATAGCCTAATCAGGGTCGCTGAGAGGATTTCTTGGCCCCTGGGCAAGTTAGCTTCTAGGCTCCTTTGAACAAATAACGGCGGGGGGGTCCGAAGGTTCTCCCCCGGAGAATTATTTAAAATTTAAGTGCAAAAAGATGACTTTTAAGAATTTCTGAGGGTAAATTTGCCCTTACAGAAAAATAATTTTGAAGTTTAACTAGGATGGGCAAAAAGAAACAAATAATTGAGTTGTTTTTTACCTGGTGAGTTTAATTAAAAAACCTTCTTTTTACACTTTGTATAATACATAATATTAATTGTTTGCTAAAATAGTGAGATTAAGAGTAAACAAATTAAAATAGTTAAGTAACACATTTACTCACAAAAATTGTATTAAAAGTGAAAATGTAAAAGTTATTAATATTAGTTTGTTAATATGATTTGTCTGTCAGTTTCTCTCCTGTAAATTAACATTGACCATATTGAATGAGATGAAAACATCACAAAAATCTAAGTAATAAAAACACAAAAAACACAACGAAACACAAGAATTCAAACTTGATACATTAGGAATCATTTTAAGTTTATCACAATCAGTGGTGTAGCTAGGGCATTGGGGCCCCACTCAAAAAAAAATCATGAGCAAAAAAAAAAAAAAAAAAAACATTACGACTCTGATTTTTATTTGCAAATTTTCCTCCAGGATCTATCAACCTTGAAAAACGTTAGAAGTTGTCCATTATTATACTCTTTTATCAACAATAGAGATTTTTGAGATGCCAACAATTGAAAAGAGTTTACGTGATGATGCCATACTTTAATTAAATTCTAGGACAGTGATTCTATCTCAATAAATCATTTTTTTAATCTCAATTCTGCTTTGGTGTTAAAAGTTAGTTTGAACTGTATTTCTTTCTTTTGTTTGTTGCATTATTTCCTTTCTTCAATTTATTGTTCGAAATTTTACACTCTAGTTCATTAAGAACCCTTTGATGTTTATTTTTTAATTTTATTATTATATTGAAAGTATTTTCCATTTTTTTTTTTTTAAATTCTTAAAGAATTTCCATTAAATCTCGATATCTTTTTTGAATTCTTTTTTAATATTATTTGAGTTTTAAAATCAATAACTAGTAGGGTCGAGGGGAAGGTGCCTTTCAGACTATATTATACTTTACTTATTGAAAAATGCTGATTTACGAAAAAAACTTTTATGATTTCTTCCCCATCCCTATTTCTGTTCCCTTATCGGTGGTATATCATTCGTCTTATGCATCATCTCTTTTATTCTTTCTATGAACGCATCATTCTTTTTTCGTATGCCATTTTCTTTTCTTATAGTTAACTCCCTACCTTTTGCCTTATTTGAAAATGTTGAAGTTGTCACCGATATATCATTTATTACAATTTGCTTTTTGTCACTAAATCTCTTTTTCTAACTTTTTCTTTTAGATATTATAAAGGAATCTTGAATTGTTCTATATTGATCTTGCCTTCTTACCTTTGCCTTGCCTCTTTACCATGCATTTTTTAATAATTTTATTTGCAATAATAGTACATACTTAACATAAAAAAAACTTTATTTTCTTTTAACTTTTTGCACAAACATCTTTTAAGCTATTAACTATTAAACGCAATATTGAATAACTGATAAGCCTTTATAAGAAAAACTCCCAATCAATAAATAATATACAAATGCCTTTATAATAATTCAAAATTTAAAAAGAAGCAAATAACAATGATACTTTCAATGTCGCAGAGGCATTTAGAACAATAAAAATCGTATTAAAACATCAATAATCAAACAAACAAAAACGACAATATCGTTTAAAACAAAAGTTAAATTTACAAACTTGGAATATCTCCGACAAAGTATTCGTAGGAAAGACAGGGGAAAAAACAGAATAGATTACTTGAGATCTTTCACATACAACAGAATAGACTCAACCTCTTAAGAATGTATAGCCAAGAACCTACTTCAATTGACAAATCGATGATTTAACTACAAGAACAGAAAGGACCAACGTTTGACACACTTTAAAGGCAAGAAATCTACAAGTAATAGTTTAGGATTTTAGTTGAAATTGTTTCCTCTAGAGTAATCATATATTACTCATATTGTTCCACGAAGAAGCTCAAAACTTCCATAATTATGACATATAAATCCGTTTATATAACATATAGAAGACAAAGGAATAAGATAAATCGTCAGTCCACGTAAATTTGATTATTTAACAATGCACCTTACAGCCTTCATAAGGCCAACATCAGTGAATTTTTTTTATTATTTAAGTCATATAATACATATTTTATGTTATAATACATATAGTTTACAACCCTTGACTTATATTTATTGCTTGTAGATTAGATTTATTGTACGGCACAGATGAAGCTACACTGCTTTGATAAATAAATCTCGATTTACATGGAGACACAATTAATTTTGTTCCTTAATATTAGTTTATAATTAGTAAAATATACTATTTATGTGTAACTGTATATATCTGAGCTATTTTCAATAGAGCTATATTTATTTATAGTAAGCAATGAAAAATAATTTCTTACTAACTCTGATGTATTAAAATATTTAAAAAAGGAGTTGAGGGTAGTAAAGTGATGATGTCATAACGTGACTCTACATGGAATGGTTTGGAAATTTAAGTTCAAGTTTTGGAGATAAATATAAATTTTACCGACTTTTTTACTCTACTTTGTACTTCAAGGTGATCGTTTTTAAGTGCGGTTGATAGAGTGATAACCATATATGAGTATATGGCTATTTGCTTTTATTACATATTTATATTATTTTTATTGAGGCTTATAAAAATTCACACCAATACTGAGAATCGAACCTCGGGTCACCCGTGGTTCAATTCTCATTGATACACGTGACGGGTGGATGACTACGCCACATTACTTTAACCTCAAAGCTACAACACGACGGTGGTATGCCAAATACTAGTGAAATCTGACAGGTAAATCTCTTTTTACATCAAAAAAAAAAAAAAAGAAAAGAAAAAAAAAGTAATACGAAAGTATACGGCGTGAACACAGGGATTCGTGTTCTGATTTCCGAGAACAGGTTGGATTTCTAACTGTCTTCAAGCCTTCCTTATGTGTCAAGGAAGGTATAAAAGGTTCCTCTTATTAGGAGGGTAGGATCTGAGAAGTTTACCCCCTATACTTCTCAGATCCTACCTTCCGGGGATGATAACATGGAGCTTTGACCGAAAGGATTCAAGAGGTCTTGTGAAACAGGCCAGAGCCTCCATGGGCAGTAGCGCCATCGAGCAAGTAAGTAATGTATTATTAATAAATATTAATAATACATGGTGGGTCGAAGGAATAGGATGTTTTAGAAATAACTGTATCTTCCCCCCCAGTGAAGTGTGTTGAGGGTGCGGATAGGGCTGTTAGTTGCCCTCACGTTGTGGACTACAGCCGATGTAGCCTTACCGTGCAGAAGGTTGTTCCCGTAAGGTTTATTTCTTTACGTAGCGATATTCTTTGACCAATTGGCCAGCAAGCTGTCCTGAATTGTCAGCGTGTAATTATATTTTGTGTTGATATTTGAAGGCTAAGGTCCGTGGAAAGAAGAATGAAATGAAGAAGGCACCAATCCGATAACGAATTGGAGCAATCCTGATGGTTATGGCTGAGCGAAAAATGGACGACCTAAAAAAATTTTGTGCAGAAGTAATTTAAATAATGTTATACTCCATACACAATATGATGTTGGAATTCCACATCTCCGGTACATTTACATGTAAATTCAAATCCCTAGTATTGACATAATACTCTTAATGTATAATATATCCTACCCATGAAACTTAAGCTCCAATACAAACAAATAATAAAAATAAAACATAAAGAAATACTTCAAAGAAGTATTTAAGACTATTTGTTGTTTGCGTTTTTTGAAATAACAGTCAAGGTTTCATGAAAAGAAAATATTAGAACATATAATAAAGTTATTTAAATAAAAATAAAAGTTAAAAATGTTATTTTTAAGCTTTTAAAAAAAGGAACAGTCGTAAAAAGAAGATTGAAATAATAAACATTTCATCAACACGGGTAAGGGGTGGGGGGAATAAAGAAAAGACACAAACATGACATAGAAACAAACATGATTTCCTTCCCAAAGAGACCTCGAATGTTTTAAGTGTTTCAAATAAAAAAAATATATATACATAGGAGATTGTCAACGATGTGCTCGCGTTTACACGAAACCTTGGACACGGCACGACAGCTTTTGAATATTTCCCTTGCTTCAGACGCCAACTATAGCTTAGTTCCAGGCCCTCTATAATCAATACTATAACGTTATACTTTCTTTTTTTCACTACTATTTTCCTAAAGGGTATTTACCTACCTTTAAACTATCAATAGAAATAAAGAAAATTATAAGAAATTTAGTAAAAAAAAAAGAAGAAATAATACATTGAATTACACAATTTTAGTATTAGTTGTTTTTGTTTTAGCATATATCCATGACAATAATCTAAAAATATGAAGAGAAAGAGAGAAAAGAGAGGTAAAAAAAAAGGTGAAAACAGGGTATTTCTTTTGTTAACGGTTGATAAGAAGAACAAACTTTTATTAGGCCAAAATAATAGACTCACTACAACATCGTTTTGAACTAAGTGTGTAGTTTTAGAGAGTAAAATGGAAGGGAAATATATTATAGTAAACTATCAATTATTTAAAGTAATAGCATTGCAAATCTAAAAAAAGAAAAACATAAATGAGCATTTGAAATCGAATTTTTATTTGAAATAGTTTTTTATTATAGAAATATTGACAGCGTAACTTGAAAGCTATAGAATTAAAGTTGTATTTTCTCATCAATGAATGATGAAATTTAATCAAGTTATAATTTCATAAGTAATTTTTGTGATTTTATGTAAAATATTGCCAGCGTAACATTTGCAATATCTAAACAAAAATTTGTTCTAAACATGTTTAAACGCTGTTAGGTAACACAGAGAATAGTTATTTATGTAACTAGGCAGCAAAATGGAATTTTACTGACGAGTGATTAGATTAGCCTCCGAGCCGAAGGCGAGGACAGGCTATGATAATTAACTGCCGAGGCAGGTAATTTACCTATTTGACTGCCGAGGCAGGCAATGAATAAACGAGGCAGAAATGTTTCCTTTGCTGCCTTGTTGCATACAATATTTTATCTACTTGCGCCAGAAAAATGAAGCTGCTAAAATGTTATCTTTATTAATATAACATAGTTAATAATTATGTTTCATATTAATAAAGATAATAACATATGTATTAACTAAAATTAATGTTCAAATAAGAAACTTGGGAATAATAACAATATGTGAAAAGCAAACTCAATCTATAACAACAAAATACAAAACACACGTTTATAACACACATAACTTCTTAATGAATAATGCACGCAATATAAAATATTTATTTATATTTTTACTAAAGAATTAATAAAAGTGTTAACGATATCTTCTATTGTTTAAAAGAAAAGAAGTAACTAGGATACATCAAGAAAAGTAGCTAGTCTAATCTAGAATGACTTTAATAATAAAAATAATATGGATGTTCAATGTTTACATGACGCTACAGTATAGCCAGTGACTCTACTATTTTTTTTAATTAAAGATCTACTAATCATTGAACTAATTTAACAGAATTAACAAATATTAACAAATTATTTTATTATTAAAATATTTGTTTATTAAATATTACTTATTTAACTATAATATATAATGTTATAAGATAGAGATAATAGTATAAACTGTTCTTGCCAAAATAAGAGGTTATGACACGCAGTGGTAAACACTGTTACTTTCCCTGCCTAGGCAGAGAAAGTATTTTCCTGACTGTTTTAACTATACTTTCCTGCCTGTTTTTAATATTTTAATGACAAATCAGGGAAATAGTACTTTCCAGCCTAAAAACAGTTCAGTAAAGTTTAATCTTGCTGCCGCAAGTAGATAAACAAATATTTCAGTTGAAGCTGAGAAAACAGACGAACTATCCAGTGAGGAAGTGTCGACGAACGTATGACGATGTTTAAAAGTTTCTTCGAATGTTTGTCTAACGATAGTTGGCGTAAAAATTGACCGATTTGGAAGAAATTCGAAACACAGGTGCATTCTCAGCATTTGTGACAACTCTATAGTTCTTTTTTTTTTTGAAGATTGCGGGAAAAGGTTTTAGAAATAGCTATCTAGTTACATTTTAAAACTCTTGAGTCTCAACTCATAAACATATTTTGACATTATTTTCAAAATGGCCGCCACAAATAACCGCAACACATAAACTTATAAGTTTTAAGTCATAAATCAAGTGTATATATATATCAAATTAGAGTAGGTAATAATCTTTGTTTGCCCCAATTAGCCTGAATACGCGAGTTCAGATTGAAACGCATCACTTACGGCAGTGTAACTTAAAATCTATAAGAATCGGAGGTAGTAGTTCCATCAAATTTGAATACCAGAGAATAAAACTATTAGATATTATTCAAATAAATTATAAATTATTTTATTTGTAGTTCTTAACAGAACTAATGACTGTGTAACTTAAAAGTTATCAGTGATGAAAGTTGTAATTATTTTAAAATTAGATTATACATTAAGGGTGTGTGGTAACCATAATTAAGTATAAATTATTGGTTTGACTTATTTTCGGTAAAAGAAATACGGTCCAATAGATCTTTTTGCTGTCTTTTTTACGTCTCCCGATAAACAAATTATCTGGATCAATTGTATTACACATCTGCTAGATGTGTGCACGTAACGTATCTGGGGTTCGAAACAGACACATCGGTGTTTTGACCTAGGTTTCAGATGAATTGTGAGACCATTAAAAAAAATTACACACTGTGTAATTTAAAAGCTATTTGAGTCGGAGATTTGTACACGGTAGAAGTCACAAATGAAGCCATTATCATGGTAAATTATAATTTTGTATTATTATATCAACAGTAGTAATTCGGCACGGAAATAATGTTAGCGTAGTATTGAAGTATTTTGTGTTAGAGGTACATTGTAACAGATATTTTTCAGAGAACAACAAATTTTAAAACCATGAATTTACTTGAACAAATTGAAGAATTAGAAATTACTTTTGTCCGTTTGTATAAAACATTGTATTATATGTATTTGTTATTTATATTTTGTTTATTTATTTTTTGGTGCAATCTTATAATAGTTTAAGTCTTGAATTGCTAGAAATTTTAAATAAATGTACTCTCACTTTAAAAATTAGTAGAAATTTAAAAAATCAAAACGTGAAATAGAAGTTATGACTCGATTTGAGCCCGCAGCTGTATGACCATATGGTTTTTGACTTAGACCAAACATGCTAGATTATGTTTTTCGACTTGATCCAAGCGCCAAATCGTGTGAAATTTTCCACCTAATAATATTATTGTTTGGTCACGAGACCACTCTCTCCTTTACGTGTCAAGGGAAATTTTTAAGGGAATAAAACTAGGTAACAAGGTTTATATGAATGAGAAGATCCATCTGTACTTTTTTCAATAAAAGAAAAAAAAAGAAAAAACAAAATATTTTCCTACATAATTATATTAAAAGGTGAACTCCTATTGTAAGGGAACACTTCGCCCTTTCTACATCAGGCTGTCTTGCACCTTAGTCAGCTTCAGGCCAATGTTATACACGAGCGTCATGTGCCATCGTTTTTGACGGACGGCATTTTGGTTTGCAAGAAACAAAAGAGGAATTAATTCTAACAAATATATAGTTTTATTCATGCTTGACAAGTGGGTATGTAAAGCGAAAGAAAAAATTAAATAAACAGGAGATAAAAATATTTTAAAACGACATAAGACCCTTTATGTATTTAACGTCAAGACTAATTTTAAAAAGGAAATAATTATGAATTATTATTATTAATTATATTTTTCTCCTCTTAAAAGAGGGGACATAGAACAGAAAAAAAAAGAAGTGATTTCAGAGAGCCACCTGGTTCCTATGGGAGGTTCTCAGGATTGGTAACAATACCCCGCTTCTTTTAGGGGTTCTAGTTGTTCAAAGTGTTTTTCTTTTTTTTGGGGTTGTCGCCGGTTTTTAATTTGTTGAGAGGTTTAAGTCGGGTTAGTGGTTTGTAGAAGAAGGACCTCGTAGTAAGAGAGAGTTAAGTTAATATTGTTTTATGTTTTGGGATTCCAAGCGACATAAAACTCCCGCTAAAACTCCCTAATATTGCTAAACATAAATCCCCTTTAGGAAGTAAAGGGGTTAATATAACCTTTTCAACACCTCCCCCTTCTCTCTCGGCCTTTCTCCTATATACATATATATTGTCTGTGTAATACATGTACCTACATGTAATAATGTAATGTAACAAACACTAGGAAACAAAATAGGGAGGAGTGTGAAAAAAAGGGGTAAAAATATACAGTCTACACATTAGATGTGGAAGAACAAAAATTTACAGTGATACATTCTATATACAAAACTAAATTTAATATATATATATATATACCTTTTACCCTTTTGTATTTTTTGTTTGCTTGTTGAATACTTTGAACAAAATACTCTTGCGAACCTTATTTACCTTTGTGATGGTAAAAAAAGAAATTAAATACCAAAAAATCAAATAATGCTATAGGGGAGAATGAAATTAAAAAAAAACAGAATGCACTAAATTCAACAGCGTTACTGAATACAAGAGATATTATCTTCGATGGAATGGTTAAAATAGTGTTCTAGTATTTTTGTATATTTTGTACAGAGCAATATCTTTTAACTGTCTGGTAGTCATAAGTGTTCGAATATGGTTAAAATATGTTAAAAGGATGTACAAATTATAAGTTAAGAATCATCTCAAGAGAACGCCGTGAACCGCGAAAAAGTTAATAAGGGTGAAACAAAGGGAACGAGACACGTTTTAAATAATTTGAAAGTAAAAGTGTTAATTACTCCAAATTAAAGACCAATAAATGCCATTTGATGTAAACTATGGTCAGACTTATTTAAGAAAAGTATATAACCTAGAGGTGACGTCCATTAAGTTAAATGCAGTTTCCAAGCCTATTCTCAAAATCGTGCAACACACGGACCAACATCTCTGGAGTTATGGAAGTAATTTCTTGAATGATGGCAGTCTTTAAGTTGTCCTTTGAGGTTACATCAATTGTAAAAAGTCGGGTCTATATTCACAAACCTCCGCAACATGGACGTAATATAGACTGTAATTGTTTAAGAAATTGCTTCCAGAACTCCAGATATGATTGCCTGTATGATGCAGGATTTCCAGAAGAGGCTAAAAGACTGCATTTAACATGATAGACATCACCTTCGGGGATATTATTTTTTTTATAAATAAGTCTGACCATATAGTTTATAAAAAGAAAACAGAGTAACTAATAATTTTACTTTTTCTTTTACTATTTCTTCTCTTTATCTTTGACTGTTTAAATGAATAGTTAATATAAATAAATAAAAGATTGATATTTTTTTAATAGAATATGTACAATAGTACAAGTACAATTGATAAACACAAAGACGATAATAGAATTATGCAAGCAGAACACAAGGAAACATTTCTAACCTTCCGAAGAATGAGATTTGTGTCTGACTTAATAAATAATAAAATTATCCATCTTCAACGGATAAAAAATTTATTTTTGCAAAAAAAAAAAAAAAATAATGAAAGAGATAATAAACTACATATATAATCAAATAGTAAAGGGAAATGCGCAAGAGGGAAAATTCTAATTAAATTACTCTTCAAGTTATTAATGAACTTTAATCAAACCAAATTGATGTTATGAGTTATCCACTCAAAATAACATTTGGATTTAAGATTTTATAGAAGTAACAATTTTCAAATCATTTAATAAGTGGTTATTATTACATATTCTGATTTTTATTACTATCTTATTCTAGTCCAGGAGATAGCGTGCAAAAAGTGTCTGACTAACATCAAGCTAGAATTTGGTATACAAGTCAATCTTTTAGCGCCTTTTAAGAATATTTGGTCGGCTAAGTTCGTCTGCAGGACATAGCTTGGTAATAGGCGTTTGAAAAAAACAAACCGGTGGAGAGCGGCCATGTCTCACCAATTATGGTGGACAATGTGATTTTCATGATCCTGAGTACAGAATTAGTTAGTATACCAAAAATCAAGTCGATGTCAGTTTGTCCGTTGACAGGTGACCAAATTGATTTTTAGTAATATTTGAATAACTTCCCTATCAAGCGTGAAAATAACATCAACTTGATTTTTGGTCGACTAACTAATTCTGTACTCAGGATCATGAAAATCACATTGTCCACCATAATTGGTGAGACATGGCCGCTCTCCACCAGTTTGTTTTTTTTAAACGCCTATTGCCAAGCTATGTCCCGCAGACGAACTTAGCCAACCACATATTCTTAAAAGGCGCTAAAAGATTGACTTGTATACAAAATTCTAGCTTGATGTTAGTCACACACTTTTTTGCACGCTATCTCCTGGACTATTCTGATTCGTCAATAAACTGGTATTATTATTGGCTATTCATTATGGATAACCAATAAACTATACAATAGTTCATGATTTCATTTAATCACAAAGTTAAACTATTAATTTATTGTCGTCAAGTTACATAATTAGATTAGAAATCAACAAAGGCGTGTCCTTAATTAAAAGAAACTGTTTTATAAAGCCAGATTTCAACAGCAAATTGCAATCTTCAAGGAGTTGAAAGGAGAAATAAAATCCGCACCTTAAAGTTACTACAGAGGTTTGTTTTTAGAGATGATTTTTACTAGAAGAATGAACGATATAATAATAATCAACACAACTAATTGAATTAGCTTCAATACTAAATGTCGTGACTTGGTACCAAATGTAAGTACAGCTAATTACACGTATTAAATAATGCGTGTAACACTAGTAAAAGGCATTAGAGAACCAATAGTAAATTAAGTGTGTCAATAAATATTAATGTTTAAAATTGAAGAAAGTCTTACCGTTACTTATACTCGCTATCATGAATCAAAGGTAAGTTTTTCTCCCAATATTATAAGAGTATTTACCACGTAAGGTACTTTAGGCTACGGTTAGAGTGAATGCGTATTTGGACAACATTTTTTGGCCGAATAGTTACAATTTAGCCGTCAGGATGTAGTGTTATCACTGCAGTAGTTTTAGTGTGTGTGCATTCTGATTTCCAGTATGCATTTGTCTATGAAAGTCATGTACGAGTATAATTTTCCTATATATTAAGGTTACTAAGGTAGGGAAAATGAATTTGTGAATGAATAATTGTGCGCTGCAAGGGAAGATGATAAAGGAGAGTACCAAATTTTATTCCAAGACCTTTCAAGGAATTTCTATACTTTCAAGGAGTATTTTAGAATGTCACTAGCAACGCTTGAATTTATACTTATAGGGGTATTGATGACACTTAATTTGTCGAGGCAATAGCAACGCTTAAATTTATACTTATAGGGGTATTGATGACACTTAATTTGTCGAGGCAATAGCAACGCTTAAATTTATACTTATAGGGGTATTGATGACACTTAATTTGTCGAGTCACTAGCAACGCTTGAAGTTATACTTATAGGGGTATTGATTGATGGCACTTAATTTGTCGAGTTTGTATTACGACGTCCACTGCATTTAAACAGTCTCAAAACCAGTAAAAATATTATAATTACAATAAATGGTCGTCAGAACACGCACGAATAACCAAAACGATTTGAACGATCAACTTGTTCGGTGCGTAGGTGATCGTGCGTATACAGCATATTATATGTATTTAACACCCATATGTATAACTCTCATAACATTCGATGTATTTGCTTGTTCCAGAATACGCATCCACTTGACCGTGTATGGCCTAAATTTGCCCGATATCAGGTTTGCGCAAAATGTGTATGGGGGCCTTAAGCTGTTGTTTTTCAAGTTACAGATACTAAAAATTGCCAAATAATAACAGTTGCTGAGATAGGCAGCAGTTGCAATCATTGGACGACTATTACTTACGAAAATACTCAACAGTTGAATTGATGAATACATACTTGCATTGAGAGGAGCATGGTAGTTGAAATGATGCCTCTGGAAGTGAGACGGCACAGGCTGCTGTAAATGTTGGTAAGGTCCGTAAGCCTGTAACTGTCTGCCGTACTGAATACCAGCCGTTGCACGGTACCCCGGGGGCTGCGGTCTCTCTGCTGTACCGCGGTACGTACCGTACCAGCCCCCTCCCGGCCCCCCTCCGCATCCTTGACCGCTTATTTTAAACGCCGCTCACAACACACTTTGACGCGAAACACAGGCTCCTTTTCGCGTCACGTTTAAAACAGATTTACCGCACAGTTCACTCAATAACAGTCTTATGTTTTATTTCAACAAAAAAGGTATAACTACTATGAAAGCACTGATTTGAAAGAAATAATAAAGTCCTAGTTACCGCACAATAACTCCACGTGCAAATAATTTTTTTTTAAATATTAAAGGTAATATTCGTTTAAAATATTATTTGATATTAACTCTATTTATAATGTAGTGTCAAAATAGTATTATTTATAAATTTATTGCTTTTATACGTATTACCGTATTAGAATATATAATTTTTATTTTTTAAAAAAACTTAAAATTGTTTAAGGAACTTCACAAGAATAAATATATAAAAATTATTTAATATTTAATACGAAGACTTTTATTTAAAACTTTGAGCTAATTAATTACTTTTAAAAGGGAATATGAATTATTGCTTATCTTTTCAAATATTGCTCCAAAACTTCAACTATTAGAAGCCGTTATCACTAAAAATATTTCGTTACAAAAAAATATTTATTTTTATTCTAATTTTATAATATATAAGTATTAAAAAATATATTTATTTTTATGTATTAAATTAGAGAGAAAGAATTATTATCCCTAAAAATCTAATGAACACTTTAATATGATATTATAATTTTTCTTATTTCGTTGTAAAAGGCGAGGAAAAGTTTTTTTCTTGACAAATAAGTTTCTATTTGAAGCTCATTAATTAATTTATTTTAGAATATAATTTTTTTTTTTTTTTAATAAGATGAAAAAATATAGAAGTCAGATGCAGAAGCGAGTACTTATGAAAGATTTTTTTATATTTATTTTTTTTCTTGCGGAGGAATTTAAATTTGAAGAGAAGATTTTGAAAATTTAATGAAAAAATAAATATTTGTTTTAAATATTTAATATTTATTTTATTATATTAATATTATCTTTTGAGATTCTCGTTGAATTTAAAGTTATTAAGGCCTGAAAAAAGAGAGAAATATTGTAGATAACCCCCCTATTTGATAAAAATATGTTGTTTTTTTTGCATATTTTAAGTAAATATTGGTTAAGTCATTCAACGTTAGAGTTATGTGTAATCAAAAAAATAATAAATAAATAATAATTCAGAAATATAAATTAATAAAATAAAAGTGAGAATAATAAAGATATAAATAAATGCCCAAAAGCTCTACTATATGTTCATTAAAAAAATATACTGTATCATGCTAAATGCTATAGTAATATTGTAGCATAATTATATATACCATATACTCAATAAAAATTAAATAACGATTATATAATAGTCAAAATAAATTGGCCAAGTATTGAATTGCCTACGGAGCTTAGGCAGAGTTCATTAACCAGCAAAATCGGCCCCAACGCATCATAATGGCGGTCATTTAAAAGTTTGTTTTAGCTATAGCTTTTGAACCTTTTATTATAATAATCAAAAACGTCTTTATATGCATTTTAATTTTTGTCTAAACGCAATGGCAATACTCCGAAGTGTCTGTCTGTTTTTTTAGGGTACTTTTGGAGATCAGGTGCGTGACAGACAGACAAGCTCGGGAATGTTTAAGGGCCCCGTTGTTGCCTACCCTAAAAAGATAAGAACTATGAACATTACAGACCGATTTCGACCAATTTAATACTAGTTTTATCAGGAAGAGATTCCTTTACATTAAACACATTTCTACCTCGGACACTTGTCCCAAACACAATTCCAGATAAAGATATTTTTTTTGGCAACACTGTTTTGGCTACCCCAACTTCACTTGTTATCATATCAGTGTTATCAGTAAAGTTGATAGTTTGCTAAATGTCCAAGGTAAGGGAATCTCTAAAGTACATTAAATACCATATTATTATTATGAGCCAACGGCGCAGTTTCCTTAACCTGTTTTACAAGAAAATATAGCTCTGACTAAATTCTATATGTCTTATCTAAAATTTAAGCCAACAATGTCAAACATATTTACTAGGAATAAAAAAAGCAATAAATGCTCAATCAAGGAACCAGGAAGCTTGTTGTAAAGTTATATTTAAGTTAAAATATTTCTAAAAAAAATCTAACAAAAATCAAGCTAGGAATAAGTCAGTCATGTTCCATTTACGCCTTATTTACTCCGGTAGTTCTTTATTCACTGAATGCTTCGCTTTGCATTTTCCCCCTGTTTTTACCTCTATTTCTTGGTATTTCGTCTCATTTTATATTTGATTCTCCTCTTCAACTTTTACTTCTCCTCTTTATTCCCCCCCCCCCCACGGTTCTTGCGTATTTAGACTTAAGGTCGAATTCCGCATATCAAATAAGACTCCGCCGCCATAAGGTAGGTAATCCGATTGGAGTTCAGCAGACCGGATATATCTCTAAACAAAGGATTTTTGTATTCATCTCAGCTAACTCTCTTTGCATAGATTCAACGATGATTTATATCTACATATGTTCGAGAGCGAATAGAAGAACAATATAACTAAGTCTAAAAATATTCTTAAAAAATTCATATAAATTTAACTATTTTTTTTTTATCAGTTCAAATTGACCAGATACTACATATTGCACAGAACTTTTCGGAGAAGCTAATGAAACATGATCCGAAATTGATAAATTAATGTTAGCTCTATAGTTGGGGGCTCTACCCCCAAGAACTGAAAAAAACGTGAAACAAATTATTTCTCAAAAATACAGTTCCCAGTAAAAAAGTATATTTGATAATCCGTTTAAATACAAATCACACATACAAATTACATAAAAGCGTTTCCTGAAAACATTATATTTCCTGAGAAAATAGGTATAATTGCTAAGGGTTGAGAGGTTGGGTTCGATTCCCCGCCGGGGAGAAATAATTTGTATGGTAAATTTTGATAAACGTCTTACGAATAACTAAATCTTTAATATAATCGAGTAGTGTCCCAACGGCGAAGACTCACCTCGAAATGTTTTGTTATTGCTAAGCATAGACAACCACATTTATTCCAATAAAAAAAAATATATATATATATTTTTTTTTTTATGATTTTCAAATACATATAATAATTTATCTAAATAAATATAGTAATTAATTTAAATTAATTTACTTAATTTTACTTTTTTTTCTAAATATAAAATTAAGCCCGTAGATACTTCCAAAAACGATAATCCTTAATATAATAAGCTAGATAGTGCTAATTTTTTAGCAAGCACCGCCGGTTGACTTTAAGAAAATGAATTTAAAGGATCTACAATTTTTAAATACCTCTGATCCAAAGCATATTTGTTAGTTTTCTTCACGAATATGGATCAATTTTGGAATACATTTAAAAAAAACAAAAAACTCATATATCAACATAAATAATAGCTTTTTTCTATATTTTTTTTTTTTTACTATACCAAATTTGTTTTGTAAGAACAATTTTGTAATTTTTTTTGTTTTGTTTTTAGTAAAAGCCTGTTTAATATCAAATCCTAAAACTTATTTGATAAATAGACTATTAGGAAAAACAATTTTTCTTAAAACGAAAAGTTACTGAACACATTTAATTCTTAGGAACAAAGAAAGACGTCTCTCTACTTAAGTAACTGTATTACAAGGGTGGTGGCATTATAAGTGCCTCAGTGCCGGTGAAAAAAAATCAGAGTATAGATTGAAATCTGAGGTTTATATTTCAACCTCTATTGTAATGTGATTTTTATGGATTTACACGTTTAGAGGTCCTCTGAGTTCAAAAAATTGGGTTTTTAAAAATATCTCTCTGTCGTCTGTGCAGACGCATGGAACCAAAACTACTGGACCGATTTTCACGAAATTTGGATACATGTTAAGAAATTTATACCCCGAGGCGAAATCGATCAATTTTATTTATCTCCAAATTTGGAGGTGCTACCCCCCAAAAAAACATGATTTTGATTAAAAAATTCTAAAATGTAGTCCATTTAAATACGAATGTAAGGATATAAACCGTTCCCGGGAAAATCTAGTTCCTGAGAAAATGGCTTTAAATGCGGTCAGAGAGGCCGGGTTCGATTCCCCGCTAAGGAAATGTAATTTTTATGATACATTTTGATGAAATGATCTATCATAATTAATTGCACCAATAATAACACGAAAACTAATAAATGGAAAACACTGGGCTAAGTAATTATGAACTCGTATATGAGAAAGATTGTCTGAGTCGTCTCACCGGCACTGAAGATGACCACTATTGATTGAAAGCCGGCTTTAGACAATAAAGTTATTTTAGTGGAAAGAAATCTTTCTTTATTCTTAATCAAGTGACTTCACTGCTCATGTAGTAAACACAAAAATTCTATTTTATGTATTAAATTGTTTAATTTTATTATTTCTCTACATAAAATCCAAACTAACGTTTTTCGCAGTTAGGATTCCTTTAAACAGATAAACAGCCAAGTTACTTAAATATATTTAAAGGCAATGAGAAAAAATAATAATTTAACCCAACTTAAACCATCATTTGGATATAAATGGATTCAGTTTACTTCAGACATAATATTTTGAAAAAAAGCTGTTTTCTTCAGTTACAAGTAATATTTAATTTTTTAAGACGACTCTTCTGTTTCTCCCCTCCTATATTAATGTTTTTTTCACCATAATAATTCCCCCTTCTAAGCGTACTAACAAAGACCAAACCCATATTTCCCCATGTTTATTAAATGTAAGGAAATAACTTTTAAAAAACATTTCTACACATTAGCGAGTAAAAAAGGGGGATGGTATTACTTTATATTCAATAATGTCAAATTTATGTAAAATGGGGAGGAGATTATAAAGAACATTTTAACTCTTTATTTATTTATCCTTGAAAAAAATAATATATATATATATATATATATATATATATATATATATATATATATATATATATATATATATAATATTTATATTAATAGATCTAGAAGAGAAAAAGCTGGAGATAATGTAATTACACTCTATCTTTATACGTTTGTTTTTGAAGTTTATACTTGAAGGCCTCAAATATTTTGATGTTAAGTAAACCCTAAGAGGACTTGTTTATTCCTTATTGTTATATATATATTAAGTATTCATTATATAAATGGAATATTAAATAAGATTTTCTGCCAATTACACAGCGTTGTATCACGTATTTTACGAATATTATTGCTTTTACAACCCAATATTGTATAATTTATTTAATTTTTTTTTTTTTTTTGAGCATTTCAAAAAGTTAAAAAGTTTCATTACAGGAATAAAAGTATTAATTTAGCAATATTTAAAGTCCTCAGGCGGTTGAGATTAATCTGGGGCTAACCATCCAAATTTCATAAAAATCAGATGAGTACTTTTGAAGATATACTCGTAGGTGTAAATAATGTGCGCATGCAAGAGAAAAACAATGAGGCGCAGAAGGTTGAAACTTATATGGGACCAACAAAGGGCTAATTATGACCTACCATCTAAATTTCATTAAAATCGGACGATTAGTTAGGTTGGTTCGCAAAAATTGAGCGACAGATAGACCGACCGATACGACAAACAGACACGGGACCACAAATGTTCCCTATGGTCTGAATCGGTTTTTAGTCTTTGAATTTATTAAATCGGAGGCATAAGAAATGTTAGTTCTTCAGAGCTCACATATCTTCCTCTACCTTTGGTAAACTCGGAAGCAAATTTTGTTTATAATTGAAACAATCTTTTTTAAGCTTTCACATACAGTTTATTCAATTCCTGAGTCATCAATTCAATTAGTGTTAGTAAATTGTAGTAAAGTATATTTACGTTATCAAACCCAAATATATGAAACTATAATATTAAATTTCCGTAGCTAAATCAATTAGAATTTAACGTGTAGGTGTAACGCTGTATTTTAAATATATATATACGCTGTATTTTATATATATATATATATATATATATATATATATATATATATATATATATATATATATATATATATATATATATATATATATACATATATGTATGTATTTATACTTATAAATATTAATTAAAAAATCTTTTAAAGGATAGATTTGAATTTTTAATAGTTTTCTAGAGATAACTAACTTATTTATAAAGGTCTCGGTAATTAAAGGAGACATTTTTGTGTTGCCTTAGTCGATCATCAAAAGGAAAGTGAACGTCCTTAAAAAAGCAATTTAGTTCTCTTTGAGAATCATAGTTTATTTATTTTTGTTTTATCTCATGGAAAACCAAATCCGGATGTTAAAAAAAAACTATATGGAAACGGATTTTGAATAGAAGGTATTTAGAACTGTCATTTTAGGAAAAATTTTACTTTTTGACGTTGTGAGGTACCCTGAGTTAAAAAAAAAGTCAGTCTGTAGTCTGTGCACGCACGCATAGAGCCTAATTTGTGGTCTGATTTCGCTGCAATTTTGGTCAGACAAGACTAATCATACCCTGATGAAAAAAAAAAAAAGAAATAAAAGAGAAATTAATTATTGCTAAATTGGGGGGGGGGGGGGGGGGGGCGTTACTCCCAAAAAACTCAGAAAAACATTAAATAAATTAACAATATGGCTACTACAGGATTTGAAATGCAGTCTCCCTTATTATAAGAGAAAGTATTCAGTTTGTCAAACAACTTTTATTTTTTGCTTATTTAATGTTTTATAAGCCACAATCGGTAAATATGCCATATCTGACCCACTTTGTCTAAATAACTACTACAATAAAAGGGTATTTAGTCTAATGTACATTGGGACAAAGGAATATCACACTTTTATATACAAAAGTGAGATATTCCTTTGTCCCAATGTACATTAGACTAAACATCACTTTTTCTTAATAATTATTTAGTCAAAGTGGGTCAGATACGACATATTTACCCCACAATCAAAGATAGATAGAAAGTTGTGACTTAAACAAGGCGATATCCTACAAAAAGATGCCAGTGTTAATAAGGATGACCCAAAAGTCACTAATGCAAAGATTTTCGTTCGACTCCATTTGGACCATAAAGGCAATAGTGAACAAATTTCGGTGCACCAAAAAAGTGTCTATAGCACTTAATAAGCAGACAACATAGCCCCAGCTGAAAAACAGTCTTAGAGATTAAATTGAAGTTATACAGCAATATCCGCTCAAAAATGGAAAAAGTTACAAAAATAGCCAATATGTGCATATGTTATATTAAGAGACATAATTTTAAGATATAATGTAAATTAAACTCCTTATAGTTTTGTTTTTTTAAATCATTAACAATATTATTCAAAAAAACTAATGTGATATTGAACTCCCGTTATTTTGTTTAACTATACTGACTTTAAAAAAAAGATCATTATTTTTAAAATTTTGTATTATTATACCGACTGAAACCAAAACGTAATTCTCTGATATAATAAAATTATCGGACGTGGGGCGTCTCAGAATTTTTCCTTGCCAAATAATTCCAAAATGACGGCAGATATTAAGTTGAAATAAAAAGGACTTATTTATCTCGCATAGAAAGGTATGATTGGGGCGAAATTACCACAGTCGGCGAAATAGTTCCGAATTTATTTAGTGTTAAATTTATTAAGTATACTATATTTTCAAAATAATGGCAGATATCAAAATGAAATTCTGTGCAAATATTTGTCTTATAAAGAGGTATAAGGCCTATTAACTACAATGGGTAAAAATTTCAGCACAATTGGAACATTTTTAGATTTTTTCTCTCAGCAAAATAGGTTAAATTTATGATTTTCCGGGAACCACAACTACATGCAATGACTGATTTTTGTTCTAAGTTCTAGCTTAAAAACTGTTGAAGTTATGCGCGCCACAGACAGACATCCAGCTAAAAACCACTCAATTCCAACAAATTAAGTCTAACAAATTACCAAAAACGGATAATTCTGTTAAAATCTCGGTTACGGATATTTTGGGTGAAAACAATACTTTCCCTTCAGGTAAGCAAAAGTATAAACTAAGGTACAGTTTATAAACTAAGGTTTCCATTTTCTATTGAAACATACTAGTTTGGTTTGAACTATTTCTAATAAGAAGGATTTTTCCAGCTGTCTATAAATATCTTCAACGAAACACAAAACGGTTTCTTTTTGTATTTGTTTCATTTTCCAAAAAAAAAAAATGTTTCTAACAACTTTTTTAAAAGTTATTTTGTTTACCTACTACTTACAAGATTTAAATTAGTTAGCCTTCAAAGATCTTTGTGAAAGCACTTAGTGAGAATAAAATTCTTAGAGCTTTAAAACAATTAAAGTTAAATTTATTAAGACTAACTTAAATTGTCAAAACCGGTCCGTATAAAATATATCGTAGGAAAGTATTCCCAGAATTATTTAGTATTACAACACCTTCTGACAAGTCTAGTAGTATTGCAACACCTCTTTTCCCATTATTTTATCCTGAATTCTACCAATAATTTAAATCGAAATAGATTATCTGGAAGGTTATTAAAAGAATAAGTTTTTGTAAAGTTTGACAGCATCCTGGTACTTTATATAACTCAATTTTTTATTTATTTATTGGAAGTATATTTACTATCGTGTTTATATTTTTTACAAACTCAAACTTTTTGCGAAGCTCCTAATTTTCGTTTAAAATTATAGGGATTAAATCTTCTTTAAAAAACAAGTAAAAAAAACACATTTTCAAACTCAAATATATATATATAACGATTTTTAATCAGTAATTTTATCATAAGGTTTTTACTTCTTCTCTGATTTAATCAGATCGGTCTGTATTAGAGTTCGCATATTAGTCAGCCCCATTTTAAAATTGTTCAAGATTAAAATTTAATTTTAAACTAATATTATTTATAATACCACCCACAGCATCTCTTGAATTACTTATATTTAAATTTTGAATTGTCAAATACATTACACATATGTAAACTATATCAAATACAGTTTATAAAATATTTGTAAAACTATCAAATAAATGAAAACTATTAACAATACATAACAGAAAAACTTAAATTCATTGCCAAATTACTTATATCACATTACTAAAAATGTTACTGTAGTTTAATAATTTTAAACATTATTTTGTTCTAATATACCGACAGAAATAAGGCAATATTGTTAGTATTTTATAAAACAGAATATAACAAGGCGTTATTTTATTATTACTAACCTATACAAAGACGCTATTATTAATAGCATGGTCAACAAAATAGACTGAAATTGGCTGGAATTGTAAAATTTGGTTTTTCTTAGATAAATTATTATATTTAAAAACGTTCTAAATCATTATATTTTTTTAAAACCTTCAAAAATAGTTATAATACTTAAACCTCCAATAATAGTAATATTTCTGCCATTAATTTTTATATTTTTAACAATACTATCTTATTACTAAAGTCTTTATAATACATATCTTTACTAAGAATGTTATATTTCTGAAACCGTAACTGCTGTTTACAAAACCAAAAGCCATAAAATATAATCAAAAAGTAATAAAAAAAATTAGAAAAAGCACAGAAAACAAAAAATGTCATCAAAACCAAATAATAATAATGCCGTGAGCAACAGCTGATATATTCATGTCCAATAAACAATTCTGTCAACTCTAAAGATATTCCACTTCCTAGAAGATAAAAGGGCTTGCTTCTTATAAAACTATTGTGTCAATATCGCTTGCCCCCCAATAAATTTGTAAGTGGTTTTAAAAAACAAGTGACTAAAAAAGTCATTCAAATGCAAATACATACAATTTTATACGTTTTTAGCATTTGATTTTAATTCATATTAGTTATAAAGGTGATAAATCTAATGCAACGCGAAGAAGATAGTTACTCAACGATGGAACACCTAACTAAATGTATTCAGTATCAATTGGGCTCAAATAAACAACCAAAATTAAGTATAAAAAATGTTAAATCAACGAATTTGTAAACATTTTAATAAACCTTTAGTTTAAGTAATATTTTATTTACTTTTAGTAATTAAAATTAAAATTTGAAGTATAATTAAAAAAAAACATGAAATAGATATTAATCACGAGATTGTAGTGTTGATCTATTTCAGTTTTAATAAAATTTAAGAACATTGAATATTAAATAATTTAATAATATGTTCTTTTTTTCCGTCGACAAAATTTTAATAAACCGGGATTTTAATTTACTTTTGTATTTAACTCTTTGTATTTGGTGTATTAACTTTTAAAAAAGGAACATAAGACAAATATTAATAATGTAATAGTGTGTTAATCTCTTATAGCTGTAATTTTTTTATTTGAGGTGTGAAAGAGATAATACATTTTTTTTATAAAATTTAAAAACTGTTATAAACAAATGTTTAAAGTTAATCGCTCATGTCCACAAACACGATGGATATAATAAAAATTGGAAACAACGTTTATTTTATGTACATCGAACAAACTTAAAAAGATAAATTTTGAAGTAAGTATAGTTGAGGAATGTTTTCTTCTAATTGTACTCTTTTAAATTTATGTTATTACTCTTTTGGGCAAATTTAATCTGATTGTTTTTAAACTTAAAAAGAACACGCATTATAATAAACATATCACCTGTTAATTCGTTAACATTTTAAAACTATCATTAACTAATTTAACCAAATCAATAATAAGTAAATACTCATTCGTCAAATTTGGTTATTAAAAATAATTTTAAAATATTAAACCCTACATTAGTATATTGAACTGTTTAAATACGATTAAACGAAAGAAAGACCTTAACGAAGTAGACAGCGAAGTTCTTGCTTTTAAATCTTTCTATAAAGGTCTTAGGATGTCTCTTAAAAGCCAACTTAAATAATCAGGGATAATAAGAATAGAACAATTGAGAAACAAAAGTTCTTCTTGGAGCAAGCATAGACAAACTAAAGTCTTCCTTTAAGCAAGCATAGAGAAAGAACCGTTCTTGGAGCCAACTCTAGCGAACCATCTTCAGTCGATGGCTCTGGAGTAATATCTTTAATAATTGTTATGTTACAATCGGTCTGTATAAAACATTTGTTTATTGTAAACCGGTAGAGTTAATTCTATTATATGTTTTCAACATCAATAAATATCTAAAATACTAAGAATAAATTTAAACTTAATAAGTTTAAGGAAACTTGATCTGCTAATTGTCTAGCTTTACTCGTTCGAATTAATTTTAGCTTGATGATAAACTTAATGTATGGGAAAGTAAAAAGTAAAACAAGACATGTCTACTTAGTTTTAAAACTATTTTGAGTTTATAGTTTAAAAATAAACAGAACAAGTTTGACCACTTAATCTGTTTATTTTAAGACTACAACAAAACGCATTAGAAAGGTCTAGTTTTACTCTTTTTAAGTTACCATTAAGCTAAAATCGACTCAAAAGAGAGTAAACTTGATCTGTTTATTTTCACACAACATAAAACGCGCATTTATAAACAAATATAGTTTAACTCTAATGAGTTTATCATCAAACTGAAAACAATTCAAAAGAGAGTAAACTTGATCTGTTTATTTTCACACAACATAAAACGCGCATTTATAAACAAATATAGTTTAACTCTAATGAGTTTATCATCAAACTGAAAACAACTCAAAAAAGAGTAAACGTGATCTGTTTATTTTCAAACTTCAACAAAACGCACTAGGAAAGTATAGTTTTCTCTTATGAAGTTACTAGACTCTTAGAAGTTATTAAGCTAAAATCAACTCAAAAGAGAAATACTCAATACGTTTATTTTCAAATAACAAAAAACACTCGTATTTATAAACAGATCTAATTTTACTCTTTCGAGTAAATCATCAAACAGACATCAAACCTGATCTGTTTATTTTGAAGCAATAAAGTCACAAAATTGAAGAGATCAAGTAGTGTATTCAGAGTTTTAATTTAAAAACGAAAATTTGCGTTTTCAATTTGTAAACTATTCATTGAAGATAATATAACTCCTGAATTATAAAATATCATCATAAGGGGTACTATTTTTAGTTCTGGTGAAAGAAACCAATGAAAGATTATATTTGAGCCATCAACGTCTGTCAGGTGCAGACTCTAGCAGGTGGTTCAAAAGACCTTTAAGCAGATTCCTTGACCAGGACCTTATGGCGCAAGAATCACCATTCTCCGTAAGTTTTATAAGTCAATTTGAATATTGTTGTGTCAGGAAAGTGGAAGTGCAACAATCGTATTTTTAATATAGATTGTATTTTCAATAAAAGTAATGGTATCGAAGTGAAGTAGCTTATAAAAGAACTGATCAAAGGACATGTTGATAAAAATCAAAGATTTCTCTTTGGCATTATTTGCTACAAATAATAAACAACAATACTGAAAAAGTGTATTATTTTTTATTAAACCATGTTCATTGTGTAAATACTCTTTAAAAGAAAAATTAAATTCAGCAAAACCTAAATGAAATACCAGCTTTGCACAAAGAAAACTCTAGATAAATAAAGCAAATACAAAAAATACAACTCAATTTTTAATATTTTTTTTATTGTCAGCTCTAAAGCAATAAAAATGCGTTTCGGTCACCAATTCCTCACAACCCATTAACAAGGAATTAGTTATTCATTTTGTTATTGGTACTCATAATTTATTCTTTTCAATAAGAAGCCTTTCAAAACAAATGCCGCTGTAAGTAGGAAGAAAGAATGAAAATAAATTATATATTATAAAAGAAATATAAATATATAATGTATTGGATCAAAGGAAAAAGAAAGAAGAGAAGAAAAAGTGCAATTAAAAATAGAAAGTTACTGAAAAAGAAGTAAGAAAAAAGCATGTATGGCACTGCGCAAAATAAATAAATAATAAGAAATGTAAAAAATAAAAATAAAATCTAAAATTGTGTTTGACGAAAACCTTACCAAAATATTTATTTGTTTAGTGTTTTAATGTTAGTAATTAAAAAATGTAATAGTAAAAAATATATGTTTTTTTTGTATAATATAATATATACATATATAATTAGATATTTTTATCAAATAGAAGGGGTTAATGAAATAATTTTTTTGGTGTGTGTTTGTTATTGAGGAATAAAAAGACGTATTTAGAGAAATAGTAAAGAATGGAGTAGTATAAAAAGGGGGATTCTAGTATAGACAAGAGAAGGGAGCTATGACTGAGGCGGCTCAGCAGAGACTGAAGCAGCCCTTGGAGTTTACACAGGATGAAGGGATCAAAGCAAGGGAGGTGGTGGCGGTAGTGGGGGCAGATAGGGAGTACAATCAGCCCTTAGAACCCAGGGGGAGGGAGGGCTGAAACAACCTAACAAAAACAAAGACAAATATCTACCCTACACCGCTTATACCGACCCGGACACAATAGTCACTAAATTAGACCTCTTCGTATACAAAAACAGAACCCGTGAGTACCTTTCAAAACAGATATAGGTTATTTCCGATACAAAACCACAAAAGATAACCAAATGTCTTAGGAAATTAAATTCATATTTGACTTTTTAACTTAACAATGACATTGTTTGGCATATTTAAATTATTACATCGAAGGAAGAAAGGCGAATAAAAATGCATTCTGTCGCAGGGAATCGAAAAGGAAAATTATCATTTAAGTTTTCTAAATAGATCTTGAATTCGTTTTTCTATACATGCTTTAAGCGGATAAAATCTGTCCGATACAACTCGTGCTAAAAATTCTCATACATAACTATATCATATAAATAGCGGAAAGGAGCAAAACACACATGTGGTTTGATTTTAAGAGGTGTTTTTGATTTTATAGATGTTTTAAATCACGTTTATAAATGCAATTCGTGAATATTTGAATTATTCCCTTGACATTTTGTAACAAAATAATCCAAATACTCGTATGTATAAAAAAAATTTGAACGGCATAATTAGAACTAAACTTCCATTCCATAATCGGCCCAAACGATTTAAGATGGCGGCTATTTAAAAGTTTGTTTTAGGTTTAATTTTTTTATACAAGATATTCGATGATTGGGATTCCCGTTTGGAAAAATATAAGTTCTGTAGGTTTATTACACATAATATAAGTGTAATGTTTAAAATTTTTGTGTTAGGTACTCTCGGAGATACAAGTGCGTTAATAACATACAGATAGACAAACCCAGGAAATAATAAGGGTCATTGGTTTTGCCTACACACCCTAAGGAACCGTCTATTTTAATTCTTTTTTCACGAATTTAGGTTTATCAATATTTATTATTTATTCAGAATCATGAGTCATCTTGCCAGCCAGCATGTACGGGACAGGAACGTTGTCCATCGGTCAAAACACATCTAATAAAATATTACATATTTTCTGGACTTACGAACATGAGTGGTACCTATTGGTCCAAAATAATATTTATTACCAATATTAGCAGCTCTCCAACAAATATATTGGGAAATGTTGATGTCCACCGAAGTTTTTCTTTGTATCTTCAAATAAAATACCCCGTGTGCCAAATTTCGTTGAATTCGATTGATAGTCATCAACAATTTTGTAAGGTTTATTTTATTTTTTTTGTTACAAATTAAAAAGCATTACTACATTGCTCAAATTTGTTTAAAGTAATCTAGATTGAATTTCAAAGGTAATAAACAAAACATTAGCATAATATTAGTCAGTCAAAAACTATATGTTAATTATTCCAGTGGGGGCCGAAATGATTTTCAAGATTCTGTGTAAAAAATTTGTTAGTTGGCCAAAAATCAAGTTGATGTTATTTTAATACTTGATTGGTAAAATTTCTACCAATTCAAAGTAGTGGATACAAGCCATGTCATATGTGTCTTAGTGGTCATCTAGTTTTCTTTCATTTTATTTATATAAACAACGATTAAAATGCAAAATTAGCGGTACTTCTTTAGATTGTTACTCCCCTATTAGGCCAAGCGCCAGAGACTATGAACAAGAAAAAATCCGATAAAGCTGAACTTTGGTTTATGGCTTTATTTTGGTCCCCTGATGAACATATTAATTTTTCCCCAACATATTAATTGGATGTTTAGTCCTATGTAATTTGAGACAAAGGAATATCACACTTCTGTAATTTTAAGGGGAGTAACAGTCAAAAGAAGAACATTTTGCACACCATTCTTTAGATTGCTACTCCCCTCTGTATTTTTATAAGGCCAGTACCAATCTAAAGAAGTGCCAAATTGGCTTTATTAGTTAGTCAAAAATATAGTCCAGGAGATAGCGTGCAAAAAAGTGTCTGACTAACATCAAGCTAGAATTTTGTATACAAGTCAATCTTTTAGCGCCTTTTAAGAATATGTGGTTGGCTAAGTTCGTCTGCGGGACATAGCTTGGCAAAAGGCGTTTGAAAAAAACAAACCCGTGGAGAGTGGTCATGTCTCACCAATTGTGGTGGACAATGTGATTTTCATGATCCTGAGTACAGAATTAGTAAGTAGACCGAAAATCAAGTTGATGATAGTTTGTCTGTTGACAGGTGACAACGTTGATTTTTAGTAATATTTAAATAACTAACCTATCAATTGTGAAAATAACATCGACTTGAATTTTTGTCTACTAACTAATTCTGTACTCAGGATCATGAAAATCACATTGTCCACCATAATTGGTGAGACATGGCCGCTCTCCTCCGGTTTGTTTTTTTCAAACGTCTATTGCCAAGCTATGTCCCGCAGACGAACTTAGCAGACCACATATTCTTAAAAGGCGCTAAAAGATTGACTTGTATACAAAATTCTAGCTTGATGTTAGTCAGACACTTTTTTTGCACGCTATCTCCTGGACAAATAGGGTACATCCTTTAAAACTTTAACAGCTGGACAAACTATGTCCGCGGACGAACTTGGCCGGCCACATATTCTTGGGAGACATGAAAAATAACACATATATTCTAGCTTGATGTTATTAAGTCACGCTTGTGCAAGATATCTCCTGGACTGTTATTAATTTCAGCAATAATTTTTCAAATCAATATGACAAAAAACTATTAACTATTCACAATGTAATAATATTTCAAGATTAGAAATCACAATTAAAGTAATATACAACAAATTTTAATCAAGGCCGATATTATAAATAGCTGTAAAAGCATAATAAATATTTCTTCATTTTTTAAATATTCAATTTACAAGCGACACATATTTTTTTTATTCTTCGACAATGAAGAATAAAAAGTAACATAATAGTTTTATGGAGATTTGGGGAAACCGAATAAAAAAGGGGTCTTGTACTTTTAAAAGGATAATTAAACTAATATTGGGATCGTTAAGGCGGAGACTCAGCTGTTCATGAAACACTGAAGTATAAGCCCCGACCATGCCATGGCATGCCAAAACTAAATATTAATAAAAAGAGAAGAAAAAAAAGAAATAACTATACAATGAAAATTAAGTAAATCTTCCACTAGCCTCAACTTGGGTACGAAGCTAGGACAAATTTACTAATAGGAATGGATAATGAGAGGAAGTATAAAAAAAAAAAAGAATTAATATTTAGAGTTATACAGGAGGGTAGATTAAACGAAAGTTAGTTCAAGTCACGGACTAATCACCTTTTTATTATAAACATAGTCAATATAATAGTTGCTTTTAGATTAGATAAGTGATAAGACTGAAAACATTTAGGAATAATAACACATTGATAAGAATGAAAAAGTGAGTTATCACATTCTTTTAACAATAATATCCAATATCAATTTAGGGTAAATAAAAAGATTAAAGGTACTTAAAAATTATATAAATTAGGAAATGCCAGTTTAGTAATTTATTAATTCCGTTTACTTTTCCTCAGGTAAAAACAATAATCAACTAAATAGCCGTAAGGGAAATTTTAAATTAGAAAATGCAGGTTAAGAGATTCCTAAGATCATTTATTCCGTTTTATAATTTTCATAGGTGAAAATAAATATAATTACAAACGATCAACTATGTGTATTGATTTCGCTTACTTTTTCTAGGGTTCAACAATAGTTTGTTACAACAGATCAACGAGTTTTATATTCCATTCAATTTTCTCTGGTTAAAATACAAAAATTGCAGCCTGGCGGAAAACCTAGAGTCTTGAAGTCTCAATAAGAAGGAAAAAACAAACAAACAAAAAAAAAAAAATCAGGAAACAAGCCAACTGAACAACAAGTTAACAATAAAAAATTATAAACAATATCGTTGAAAGTTACTTTCCATGTAAAAAAGACAAAGAAGGATTATTTCAGTCAGAGGATAGCGAAATGTGAAAATGCCGCATGTCTAAAGTATGGCAGGAAGTAAATAAAATAACTTTTAGAAAGCAAACTGAGAAAGATGTTATCAAAGAAATCAAGGATGTGTGTATCATAATAATCGCTTTAAATGATCCAATAATGGGGGCTGATGTCAGAGTAAATATTTTACAACTACAGGACAGGAAACGGCCAGTAACTAGCAGAATAAAAATAATATTACAAGGATAAGAAAAAAATATCATAGGCGATAAATAGAATAAAAAATATTTTATTAACAAAGAAGATAGAGAGATCAGCTGCGAGGTGGCTGATCACCTGGGCATGACGGAATTACGGTTTCCATAATCAAAGGAAGTGTAATTTATCAACAAAACCTTTACTACACATCGCTAAATTGAGCTTTAAGCATAGCTTTTCCCCAGACATCTTAAAAATTTACCTTATCTACAAAAGTGGATTCCTAAATGAACCAACTAATTATAGGCCCCATCTTATTAGTTTCAAACATAGCAAACATTTTAGAAAAATAGCTAAAACCCGTCTGGATATATTCATACAAGCTTAAAATAATATTAAACAACCAACTCGGGGTTCAAACCTTAAGAAACCATAAATAAAGTAACGATATTTATAACGGAAAGTTTAGATATGAGGTAAAAAAACCTATGGCTATATGCAGACCTAACTAGAGCATTCGATAGTGTTTTACATAATAAACCAAATGAAGAGTATTGAAAATAAGAAAACATTGCCGTAAATTAATTTCAAAAAATAAAGTATAATTTTAATAATATTATTTATTAAAAATATAAATAAATAAATAACAAATTAATTATATTAAGAATAATTATAGGCCAGTAGCGTTAAACATCCAATTCGGAAATAATTCCTAAAAAAGGTTCTTTTGATTTTATGGCCTCATTTGTTACTTGTTCCCCAATATAACTATCCTAGGTTTTAACCCTCGGCGAAACTGTGGAAAAAGGGGGGACCCCCCCCCCCCCCCCCCAAAAAAAAGGGGAGCATTTGCTTATATTATATCCTAAACTAAAGCAAATTTTATCGACCATCCAATTAAAACTACAGCAGGTCAAAGATGGACCACTTTTCATCAATGAATAAGGTTGTTTTTAACTTCAGGTTTTAGAAAATATCTTCAAAACTGATGCGACTTCGATGGCTGTAACGACGATAACATGGTCAGCATCCATCCTCGCAAGCTTACTTGACTAAAATGCCTTTACTATCAAACCTCTTACTAAGAAAGTTGATAAGTCGCTCCTTGATCCTGTCATTTGAAAGAAATTGCTCCTGAATCATCGAAATCATTTTTGATTATAATTCCTAAAACCTTAAGTTGAAACCAATTTTTTTTTATTGCGATGTTAAAAATTAGCCTAACTTTGACCTAGTATAGTGTGACAGCGGGTTAACCATAACATTTTTACGCTTTTGGTTTCATTCGACGTAGAATTTGATGCTCCAAAACTTTTATATGAAATACTTTTATGATAAACAGGTTTTTTTCGAAGATATTTGATTGGTCCAACTTTGACCTATTATAGTTTGGTAGCGGGTGGTCCATGAATACATTCTTGGTCTCATCCAGAGCAGAATGTAATGCTGTACAACCTATATTTAAAGCATTTTTTCAAAATTTTGATTATTTTAGAAGATATAAGTGAAAAACCGCACAACGTCAAGTTAAAGAAAATAAAGAATAAAATTTTAGAAGCCAATGTCAAAAAACGAATATCTGAGTTGAAAATCAATTTCATAAAGGTATTTCTATAAGTTATAGTCCGGATATTTTAACATTTCATTGTTATTGCAGATGAAGTAACTTCTTTCTTTCACCACTGAAATTCAAGGAAAACTATTACAAAACGTTTTCTTCACATCGTTTGAAATAGAAATGATTCATCAACCTGTAACTAGTGGGGCAAAAAAATGAAGGCCTTTATAGCAAATCTTAATGACAAGTAGCTTAACATTTTTACGAGTTCTAAGACTGTTAAAAACAAAAAAGGAGGTTTCACATGCCAACATCTAAATCGTGGAGAGAAGTAAAACAAAAAAACACTTTAGTAAACTTCTATAAAATCTAGCCGTACTAGTGCAACAATGTTTAAAAAAATAATATATATATATATTTATCTATATATATATATATATATATATATATATATATATATATATATATATATATATATATATATATATATATATATATATATACCAAAATAAAGAAGAACAACATAAAACAACAAAACAATCTAATGTAATACATTCAAACTCAAAACCCATTGTGTTTATTTCAATGGCAGTGGTTTCTAATCTGGCAGTGCCTTGTAGAGTTTTTAAGGAAGATGGAATGATTTCGTTCACTTAAAGTCTTGGCACGATATAACCAAAACCAAACCACACGAAGTAAAAAATAAAAAACAAATACATATACATATATTTTTTTGACGCTTAAAAAATAATACTAACTAGAACATTTTTAGTAAATCATAAAATAATAAGAAATTAAAAATCAAAATATTATCAATATTTTGGTATTATTACTATGTTTTGTTTTGGGTAAAGAATCTAAATATTCCAAACAAGTGGTGGTCTACAATATTTCGATTTATATTATTTTCTTCTGTTCCTTCGATGACAAAGAAAGACATAAAAAGAAAGGAAAAACTTAAATTATAACCAAAAAAAGAAACAATGTTACAACCACGCACAAGAAACAAGACAAAAAAAGGAAATAAAGTCCCGAGAGGATTCCTCCTTATAAAAATATACAATAAACCAGATGTTGGAGGCAAAAGAGGGGAGCAACAAAGAAAAAAAAATGTAGAATAAGAATAGAAGGAGAAGAAGGGGTCTTCTGAAAAGAAAAATGGGTCGCGAGGTCCTTTAAAAGGGATATAATAAAACAGGAGAGGGGTCGAGGTGGGGTAAGGATACATTAAATCATGTAGAAACGATTTTTTCGGAAAGAGCAAAGGCAAGAGGCTCTTGAGGAAATATCAACATAAGTTTAGAGGTTAAGCAGTTCCTGACATCATTGATATTCCAAAGTTCAAAAAATATATCAGCTAAAGAACGAAAAAGGTTCTTAATGGAGAAAAAATGACAGCGAGAATATTAATGAAAAGAGACAAAATATAACAAGGGGTAGTTAGAGATAGAACTAAGGATATTGATCAAATTAATATAATATAATTATCATACTTTATACATTCATCTTTAATATTATTATTTTATTAATATTATTATTTATTATTATTTTGTTTCTTCAAAGTCCCGATCAACTTATTATCAACATAACAATAGGTCATTATAGGACGAAGAGATCGGCAATCTACTTGATATGATCAAAAGTATAAAATATATCTCACCTCAAAGTAGAACCTCAAGAACATTGGTCAAATAAAAAATATTATTTATTTGAAAATAAAACAGTATAAAAAACTTTAGATTTAGAGTGTTACTTTTGTAACACATAGTTGTGCTTTGGTATAAATTAGCTGTGATAGTAAGCAATGTGCAGAAGGTTTAAATTAATATCAGACCTGCATAAATGCGGGCTAATTTTGATACAGGTATCATCCAAATTTTATTAAAACGGCCAAATAGTATTAAAAAATATGGTTGTAAAAACACCCGGAAACGTTCAGGTCTAAAATACATACTGATAAGCCATACCTGATAAGCCTTAACTGAAATCAAAACCTAGTTAAAAATCAGCAGAATGTTATGTACAGGGAGACCCGCGGTAAAATGACATAACGAAACTGGTGGATTCTATGGGTCAAATGCAACAAAAAATGTCGAGTAAGCATATGCCCATTTCTCAATAGTTCTCGAGATATCAATTTATTTCTGTTTCCAGAGTTTTTCACGAAAATTTCCAAAAAAATTCATATTATCTTAAAAACTAAATGCGATAGAGATAAGATTATTAAGATTAACGGACTAGTTTTTGAATTATAGTGGATTGAATGTTACCAGGCGTGAAATTATTCGGAGAGGATCACAACCAATTCTTGTACAAATACAAAAATAATGTCCCTCCTGAACTAAATTACAACACTTAAGGTTCTAATAGGAAATTTGACGCTAATCAAAAAAAGTTCCTATAAAAATGGATCTGGAACGGCTTCGTTTACGAGATATTCACAAAAAACATTAAAAAACACAATTTTTGGACGTTTATCCTTAAAATTCTGTAATTATACGCTTCTTACCATAAAACACCAGGGACCAACGGAGGGCTTTTAAGATATCGTATAGTTCGCAAAATGGTTGTGATAGGCAGAAACGAAAAATAATTTGAGTGTGGAGACACAACATAATTCGTTCTTATAAGAACGATCACAATGCTTCGGTTAGCTCATCAGCAAAACGTTTAATAACATGTATAATAGTAAGTTCAAATAAAATTGTCATTTATTTCACAAAGTAATTAAATTATAATGAAGATACCAAATCGTAGTTTGTTGGACAGTAGTTTGTTGTTTAAACAGATTAACCTTAAGTCTAATGAAACTTTAATAGGAAGGATGAAAACCGTAACTAATTAATTCTCTAATTTGACACTAGTGTTTATAGATCGATATAACTAACACTGTTTAAGCTTAAACATCGAAATATCGGTTCAAGATAATTCAGATGAACCATCTAGACTCTAGGCAGCTTTTTTTCCACATTTTCCCTGTTTTTGTTATGGGCTACTATCTTGGAAAATGGATTTTTTATTGAAAACGGATTACTGTACAAGTGTACAGGCAATAAACGATAGATTTTACTTTTTTGGACTCGGGGGACATTGTAACATGGTTATTGCTCTATCACTACTTCATATATAATATATATCAGATATAATATATAACTACGTATTTGAGAAAAAATAAATAGACCAATTATAGCTGTTAACACGGGATATAAATTGATTTTTCTTCATGTACATTTTTTTTACCCGGTGGTAAATCCACAATGAGAATACGTTAAAAAGAAAAAATAGCCTTTGATGGCTAAACAGATCAAAGAATTGTATCTTTAAATTGGTGTATAAATAAAAGTTTAGGTTTCTGTTGAATGTTCACCTCTTTTTCTTTCTCGGCTCATCTACAAGAACTAACATCAGCTTTCCAAAAATAACATTTTACGAATATAAATAGATTGATTTTCTTCTTTTTCTTCTCATGTTGAGAGAAATCGTGTTCTATTCCATCAAGGGGAGAGAGGCGAATCCTGACCTAGGCCTTTATTAAGAGGAAGGGGGAGAGAGGATGAGCGAGCGTGCGCTTAACTGGGCCAGACTGATCGATATTTACAAACCCTCGAGCTCAAAGCTTTAAAGATAAGACGCGGAGATTCAATGATGGAACTCACCAGCAGATGTCTTGTGGTCTTTTCCAAAGACAGCGCGTTATTGATATGGTAGATGTCCAATAGAAACACATAAAGTATCTAACTTAGAACAAGTAACTACAACTTTAAATACACGAGTTAGTTTGTTTGATTACATACATTAACATAGTCATTATACTAGAATCAGTTATATCTCACGAAACTACCCTTACCTACTGTTTCCTGGTAAAAACAGTGTTAAAAGCAATTAGATACGAATCTCGCTCTAAGAAAGCACATGAAAATTAAAGGTAAAAGGAAGTATCTTACAGTTAAGACCGTAACTATAAGAACTAAAAACATACCATTACAGTATTAATTGCAAATAACTTATTTCCAAATCAGAACCTACTACTGATTTTTTTAACGCAAAATTCAAATAACTAACTATATTTTTAGTTTTCATCAAATATGTAATATAATTTACTTCTACATATCATATTAGGCGAAGGAAAGTAGCAATGGTTCTTAAAAATTCAACTTCTTATAAGCCAATTAAACCATATTAACTTAGGACATCATAAATACTATATGTACTTAAATAATATATGTACTTCGTATGGTACACAAGTTCTTTGTATACACAAGTTATCATCTTTAAAAAACAAAAGTAAACTAATTTGTTCTTGATTCTGTTTTGCCTGATGTATGCTTGCTAGATGCTAACCAAATGAAATGGTCAAAACATAAACTAATTAAATCTTAGTGCGTAGGCTTCTGCGGATAGACTCGAAATAAACAGCTTGATTTTCCGGTATAATCTGCGTCACGAAAGGGGTTGAAGTCCGGCGTTTCACTTCCACTACTGGAAGCATCTTCAGGGGTGATGTTTACTTGAAGCAATAACAAGAATGTTGCTTCAAGTAACCTCAGTATGAAGCAAGAGTATGTCTTGTTGTTGCTTCAAATAAACATCACGATACACCACACCCCTGAAGATGCTTCCAGTAGTGGAAGCGAAACGTCGGACTTCAACCCCTTCGTGATGCGGATTTCACCGGAAAACCAAGCTGTTAATTTAAGTCGTGATCCTGTCATGCCTGCGGTGTATGTTTACTTGATGCAAACCAAATGAAGTAGTCAAAACATAAACTAATTGGATCTTGATTCTGTTTTGCCTGGTGTATGTTTACTTGATGTTAACCAAATGAAGTAGTGAAAACAAAAATTAATTGGATCTTGATTCTGTTTTGCTTGGTGTATATGTTTGCTTGATCTAACCAAATGAATTGGTCAAAACATAAACTAATTAAATCTTGATTCTGTTTTTCCTGGTGTATATGTTTGCTTGATCTAACCAAATGAAGTAGTCAAAACATAAACTAATTGGATCTTGATTCTGTTTTGCCTGGTGTATATGTTTGCTTGATCTAACCAAATGAATTGGTCAAAACATAAACTAATTAAATCTCGATTCTGTTTTGCCTGATGTAGGTGTACTTGATGCTAACCAAATGACAAGTTACCGGACCTCAACAATATAAAGTGTTAATGAATTTATTAATTTAATTAGTTTTTGAACATACGATATTGGTAGATTGTATTCTATAAACCGGAACATGAATTACTTAAATCCAAAGAAGGCTCTGTTAATGTATTCTAACACTATCGATCCTTACTTCAGCCAGGTTGTTTTATGACTATTAAAGAAACATATTGTAACTAATTATACAAGAACAATTACTAATTGTTAACCCAGAACATGACAGTCCTTATCATAAAGGTATAATATAAGGTCAGTGTTAGCAAGTCACCAGATTCAAAGAACTAACACTTCTTTATAGCTCCTCCAACAATGAAAACGGCACGCAAAAAGCATGTACATAAAAATATGAATAGCCATAATAACCATGCCACTAATCATGATCTAGTGGTGTAAAATATATCTCCTCAGAGTTTATTATGAAAAAGGGTGAAAAGAATTCTTCGGTACAAAGACCCCACCGTCGTTGATCGATCCCGGGGTCCCTTCTGATTATTACAATATTTTTACATCACCTATAAGCAATACACAAAAGCAGTTACTATAATATTGTTTACTGTATATTTGACTATTAAAATTTCGTTGTTACAACATCAATATTTTTGTGGTTTTCCGGCACTAAACTGGTCACTTTTGCTCTTTGATTTTTATTTACTATGAATAAATCACATAAAGAACTTGCGTAGAAAAATGTACATTTTGCGCTCATATCGGTTATATATTTGTTTTCAATATGGCTACCAGGAAACATTTTTCGAGAAAAAACTTACATACTCTTAATCTATCTGAAAAGAAAAAAAAAATGCATAGCCCTAACCAAGTTATTTGTTTCTAAAATGCCAAAAAAATGGAACTTTTGTAATACTTCATATTTACATATTACTTTCCTACTCTTTTAACCTTTAAAACGATGCATACCATGTCATGCCGGCTAAAAACATTTTTTTTATCGTCCGCCATATTGGCTGCTATCTTGATAATATTTAGTGTGAATTTTCCAAAAACGATGTGTGCCCAATTTCGATCAAATCGATCAATTTTTACACCAGTTATATCAACCAAAAAAAAAAAAAAAAAAAAAAAAAAATTAAAACATTCCCATCCCTGAAATAAAGAACTTGCACTTACGCTCGTTTCACAACTATATCTTAGGCTAATACTGATGAATATACCTACTTTTTACTATGGGTATAAACAGGAATTTTAAGTAAACCTTTGTATACTTTGAGGATAACCAACCAAGAGGATAATATTATTATTATCCTCTTTTACCTTGGATTATTCCAAGGTGAAAGAGCCTTTTGAGGTCTTGGGCCTGCCATCCTAGGCAAGACATACTGGTCTTTATAAAAATACTAGCTTCCTCTACCACCTTTTGGACAGACAATATTTAACTGTCATACTTCTAGATTAGACTGTTATCTATAGATTACCTTGCTCTTAAATAAATACATTATGTCTCCCAAAAAACCATCCCAACAACTTATATTGTATATAGATACTCGCATATTTAAATAGATAAGGGATGGTTTACACATCTACATAGAGTTTTAGGTTTAAGACCCTTTTTCTAACATCTTCAAGGGTTGGTATTGGTCTATGGGAAAGATTACTATCTTTCACAGTCCCCTCCCAAATTTCATCCCCCTAGGATTCGGAGTTCAAAGCAAATCTCTCTGTGTACTTATGCGCGCTGTTATAATAAAAGCCTTTATTATAATGTTTACGCTTCTTTGGAGCAATAGCAAGATTTTAATTTAAAATGGGCTTTAATTATAGGGGGGGGGGGGGGGCGTTTGTCACATCCTCCATACTTAGGGGTATGGTTTTGAAAATATTTCTTTCTAGTGGTTCCTTAAGTTCCTAGCTTGAGACCAAGTTTTCTTTCACATCTCCTCTTCCCTACTCTTAGGAGTAAAAATCAAAAAAATTATTTATCCTTAGTTTTTCCAAATTTTTATAAGATAAATTACTAACCAAATTTAAACACTCTACGAATTCGGAAAGTTGTATTATTCGGAATTAGTGAGAGAGGGATTTTTCTTTTATATTCATAAAGATAGAAGATATAGATTCTTATAACGGTTTCTAACAAAACAATTGATTATTCAGTTAATAAATTCCCTATGAACAAGTTTTATTAAATCTGTGTTAGAAACAACTTACTCAAACTAGAGCTAATTAGGTCAGCACTAACCAAATAAAATATGTATGGTTTTTTGGAAAAAATAATGATCGCATGTTCTCTATTTTACCCACACGACTCAAGGCTATGGAAATAATAATGATATTAAAAAAAACTAAAACCAGAAAGCCTAACATTGTGGCTTAGAGAAAACCTAAAAAAACGAGAAAAATCAAATGAATTATTATTAATAAAAAAGAGCCATAAAAAAATCCACTGAATATCTTAAAAGTAGCTATGAATATCCTAAGAGTGGCTGGCATCTGAATGTATGGTCCCACTAGATATAATTTAAAGAAAATACTATATAACCTTGGTAATAAATTTTACTCGCCAAAAAAAGGGGAAAAATATATATATTTCGGTTTCTTAAAAAAAAATCCTTTAACTAAGAAGTAACCACAGAAGAAAAAAAAAATATTAAACAACAAAAATATATCAAAAAAACCAAGATAGGATAATTCTAAAAAAAAAGCACAACTTTAGTTTACCAAATAAATTAAAAACTATTACAGAAAGAAAATGGACCCCCACAACAAAAATATTATTATACATATTTATTTTTCATTCAAACCACTTAATCATGCGAAAAAATATATGTAAGAGAATTAACATGGAGGGAGAAAAAAATGAAATAGCATGAGTTTTTTTTAAAAAAAGAAATAAACATCGCACGCCACATCATGAATAATGGCAAGCTTAAAGTTATAAAGAAGGGATATATATTATATTTTTATTTATTTTATACATTTTATTATAACTATTTAAGTGAAGGGGAATTGGATGGCTTGAAATTAGACAAAATGGAAAAAAGTAGGAGGAAATAAAGTTTTTCTTCTCCACAAGTAAATACAACTTGAGTTTTAAACTTTATAAGAATGGGAGAAAGAAAAAAAAAATAAAGAATAAACTTCATTCTCTACAAGTAGAATTAGGCTATGAATTACATTAAATGCCTGTCTAAAAAAGTAGGGAGAAGAGAAGAAAGAGGACATAGAAGAAAATCTGCGTGATGCCACTTTATTTAAATTGAGGTAATATTTGTCTTTCAACTCTTTGCGTTTCTTACTTTTATCCTTCAAAATTAACCTTTTTTCCTTTAACATTGTGTTAATGTATGTTGTATATTTTATAATACTTAAAGCACGAAATCCGCGAAGAAACAGTTACAAAACCACAAATTTAGACATATATTATAAAACTTTTTCATGAGGAAAAAAAAAAGAAGACAAAATATTTTTTAAAAAATGTGAGATAAAAGTGTCAAACCAATTTATTTCTTATCTTCTTTCAGTTATTATATATTGTTAAACATTTCATCCGAGTTGTTGCACAAACAATGTCAACATCTCATTTGTCTTGTAAAAGCAAAGTAAAGAGATGTCTATTTTCATTAGAATATTGTAAAACAAAATTAATAAAATACATTTAAACGACACTCAACGCTCACTTTTATAATAGTTCCTACTCTTTTTTTTAGTTATTGTGTCGCGGGACACCCGGTAGGAACGAAGTTCGTTACGCTTTTCATTAAATATTAATTATAAAATAACACTGCTAAGAATAAGATGCTAACTACTCATACAGCAAAGTTAAAAAAGATACAAAATTAAAAGTAACTAACTATTTGTACTTAGCCGAGTTTAGGCAAAATTAAAAGAATAGTATATTATGTTACTAGGCTGGGAAGTGAGTTTTTTCTTTACCGCGGCAATTACATTTACTGTCGAGCGGAGCAAGACAGTGAACATTGCCAAGGTAAAGAAAAAACACTTCACAGCCGTGTAGCATATGCTATTTTTTCCGTTGTAGCAGTCAATGAAAAAACATTAAATATTAATCAATAATCAATATAATAATAAAAATCACAGGGAAGTACTTGCGTCCAAGTACTTTTTAGGGTTTTGTAGAAGATTAAGCATGCCGTAAGTTTTTACCCAATAAGGAATGCGAAATTTGAAAATGTATATATATCTTTGCGTCCTACTCTTCAGCAGCTTTCATTTGATACCCAACTCAAAATTTAAAAAAAATAAAATTTTTGGCGCACTTCAAATTTTTGCGCTCAAAATTGGCAATTTTTTAAAATTTGGGATGAACTCCCGGAATTTTCATCGCCCCACAATAAGGCATTAGCATGAATTATTTCGAAATTTTAGGACCAGCCGAAGTATAGTGGTTGGGGGGGGGGGGAATTTTTTGGGTATATTTTGATTTTTTTACCCAATAAGGAATGCAAAATTTACGAAAGCTTATATATATTTGCGTCCTACTCTTCAGCAGCTTTCATTTGATACCCCACTCAAAAATTAAAAAAAATATAAATTTTTGAGTTTACAACATTTTTGCGAATTGCGCATGCGCATATTTAATTTTGAACTTCTGTATATTTTTCCTGTGGTTGGGTCAAAAAGTTACACCAGTATTTCAAATTTCAGCTCTTTAGCTTAAACGGTTCGGGCCCTATGAACCAAAATGAGAAGAATCTACAAAACCCTAACAAATATTAGTACATACTTAATATTTAAAAAAAGAAACCTTAAAAAGAGGTTACACTATAAGAAAAGATAAATAAAACGCATTGACATCTAGCAGTACTAAGCATTTCTACAAAGACTGCAGCGCTACTAACGGAAGTTTGGACAACTACCCGCCAGAAAATAAAAATCTTTTAGTTCCTACGACGTAATAGTTATTTATGCACCTAGGGAGTAAAGTAAGCCATTATTCCCTGAGCGAAAAAGTTGGTTCTTGAGGCAAAGCCGATGGAACCATGGTCCCTAAATCCCGAGGCGAAGCCGAGGGAATTAGAATCTTTAATTCCCGAGGCGCAGCCGAGGGAATAACTCTAATTAGCTCCCGAGGCGCAGCCGAGGGAGATAATTATCGCGAGGGGAATAATGGCATTTTACTCACGAGGTACATACAATATTTTATCTCCAGTAGAAAAAAGATACACATTTTCGTCCATTGCACAGTTTTTATTTAATATTTTAATAAATAACAAAATAATTATTAGCACTTTTAATAGCAGATATAAGAGATTCAATATTAAAAACAAATAAGAATTGGAATTAAACTCAAATAGAAGGTTATTTAGATGCAGGTTATAATGTTGTAAACAAAGATAAACATGGTCAAAAAAGCGCAGTGCTGATTTCGACAACTTCATTACATTAGCCAAACATTTTCTACTATTTATAAAATAATTAAGTTGCAATCTTTACTTTTTTGCCCTACTTTACTTTTTCGCCCTACTTTCACATACAAAATTACACAACACACAGAACAGATCACCCAGATAACACTGCACACGGGGGTAGTGCGATCCTAATACGGAATTCCATTTCCCATTATCCTTTACCCCCTACTTGCACAGACTCTATTCAGTGTACATCTATATCCTTAAACTCTTTACCATTTAATTTCACAATTTCCTCTGTATATTGCCCTCCAAATCATCCTATTTCCCAACAAGATTTCCTTTCCTTATTCCGATCTTTAGGCCATAAATTCATTGCAGGCGGGGATTATAATGCAAAACATCCTCAGTGGGGATGTCGAGCACGTAATCCTCGTGGTGTCACACTCCTGAAAGCCTTATCCTCAACAAACTACGGCATCCATTCTCCTGGCGAATACACCTATTTCCCATCTGACCCAAATAAACTTCCTGACATCCTAGACTATTTTGTTTCAACGCCCATACCTGACCTTCACCCTACTGTCTCTGTCCTTGACGATCTCTCCTCAGACCACAGTCCTGTCCTCCTCATCCTAGACATTAAACCTCCTATACGTCCTCTTAAACCTCGACTGATTAACGGACGAGTTGACTGGGACTCTTTTCAAATGCTAGTAGATCAGAGACTAGACCTTAAGATTTCACTTAAAAATGCGACTGACATAGACGAAGCAGTACAGACACTGACTGAGACCATACAGACTTCCATTTGGGACTCGACTCAACCACTAACTAACAGACAAGACATTAGATCAAGCTTACCAATCGACATACGGACACTGATAAGTGAAAAAAGACGAGCTAGGGCCCACTGGAAACGAACTAGGTATCCGTCAGACAAACGTACATATAATATAGCAAGTAGAAAACTGACTAACTTACTGAGACTCTATAAAGAAGACAAATTTAAGACTTTCACTTCACAACTTACAACTAAAGATAAATCACTTTGGAACGCGACCAGACGAATCCTTTCCCAAAAATCAATCCCTTCTCCCATTCTAAATCCTGATAACTCCTGGGCAAAGTCTGAAACTGAAAAGGTTGAAGTCTTTGCTCAACACCTTACAAACCTTTTCTCTCCACATCCAGATATAATTGATCATAACCATGTAAACCTTATTAACAAAGATCTCCTAGCTCCCCTCCAACTGTCTCCGCCTCCCAAATCCTTTAATCCCTCGGACGTCCTTTACTGTATTAAACATCTTCAACCACGAAAAGCTCCCGGTTATGACCTTATTACCTCTGAAATCCTTAAACACCTTCCTAGAAAAGGTATCCTTTTCCTTACATACATATTTAACTCTGTCCTTAAAACAACCCACTTTCCTACCCAATGGAAATTCGCCACAATTATAATGATTCCTAAACCATCCAAGCCTCCTCATCTTCCATCATCCTATCGACCTATAAGCCTTCTCCCTGTAATGGGGAAAATCCTAGAAAAGCTCCTTCTCCGTAGACTCCTTCCCATACTTAAACCATTCATACCTGACCATCAGTTTGGCTTCCGTGCTCACCACTCCACCATCCAACAGTGTCATCGCATTGTTGATGTCATTGCCTCCACCTTAGAGAAGAAAAAGTATTGCTCAGCTGTCTTCCTGGACGAAGCACAAGCTTTTGACAGAGTTTGGCACGCTGGGCTGCTTTGGAAACTCAAGGGAATCCTTCCTTTTACTTACTACCTCATCCTGAAGTCCTTTCTCACTGATAGATCTTTCTGTGCAAGTTTAGGAACCACTTCCTCCTCCATCTGCCCTGTAAGTGCTGGAGTACCTCAGGGTAGTATTCTTGGACCCCTCCTATATTCCTTCTACACACATGATATCCCTCAATACCCTTCCTCAGTCCTTGCCACCTTCGCAGATGACAAGGCAATCCTATCAGTCCACCAAGACCCTCAAACTGCATCCAATAACACTCAAAGTCACCTTCTCCTTCTCGAACCTTGGTTAAGAAAATGGAGGATCCGGATTAACGAGCAGAAAAGTGTACATATCACCTTTACTCTTCGTCATAGCACCTGTCCTCCAGTCATTCTTAACCAAGTTCTCCTTCCTCAATCCAGCACTGTCCGTTACCTTGGCCTTCACCTTGATCGACGACTCACCTGGCAACATCACACAAAAACTAAACGTACTGACATCTCAAGACGCTACAAGTTGCTGCTTCGTTTACTAGATCGTAGGTCCAAAATTACTCTAAACAATAAACTTCTAATCTACAACACAATTTTAAAACCAGCTTGGACTTACGGTCTGGAGGTTTGGGGTAGCACCAAGCCTTCCAACTCCCGTCGACTTCAAACTCTTCAATCCAAAATCCTCAGGAAAATTACCGATGCTCCTTTTTATGTATCCAACCTCACCCTCCACAATGATCTTAATGTTCCATTTGTCCGTGACCTATCAATATCCCGATATCAAAAATTCCATCAGTCCTTATCCGATCACCCCAATCCTTTAGTAGAACTTCTTTCTTCCCAAACCATCCCAGATAACCCACTTCGCCGCCTTAGGAGGCAGTGGCCTAGAGATTTGCTTAACTTGTAATAATATAATTATTATATTATTATTATTATTATTATTCTTTCCATATTATTATAAAATTATTTATTGTTATATTCTAAAATATTCACGCCAAAAGGACTAGCCAATGGACTATATCCTTTCCATGTAATTCCCCGCCCAAAAAACATCAATGTACATCAATAACACTAATAACATTAAAATTTATGTAGTTGTGTTAGTCAATAAAAATTAATAAAAAAAAAAAAAAAAAAAAACTTTTACTTTTTCTTCCTACTTTTTGAGTTCAGGGATAAAAGACCTGTTTTAGTCCCTCTAAACTAATTCAAAATCATAACTTTTTTCCCCTACTGGAGATAAAAGATTTTTTCTTTACAGCTGGGAGTAATGAAAAGATTTTTTAAGTCCACGTAATGTTTTATAGGCTCTAAAGTTACTATTTCACAGCCTACCACGGAAAAAATAATTCATCTACGATTGATACGAAATATAATCATTATAAGTTATTTTCTTACATGCATGCATTTTATTTCTTTAATTTTACTAATTCCTTCGCGACTAAAAAAAAATTGACCGCGACCCAAAGGTTGAGAATCGCTGCTTTAGACGGGGTATGAAGTTTTATTAAAGTCGTTACATTAGAACGTAAGATATCAGTAAAAACGTTGTTTTCTCTACATTAAACATTTTAGGCAGTGTCGGTGTTGGTTTTACTAAAAAAAATTATATATTTAAATAGTTATTTGTCTCATTGAATAGCTGAAGTTAGAATTTTTTTGTCTTAAAATTCCAATTTTACATTTAAAGCTTACGCGAGCATAGCGCGCGAACCCTTGGGTGGATAACGTTGTCCAAAAAACTCGTCCTGGGCATTGGTAAAATAAACATGTGTACCAAATACCAAATTTCAACTAAATCGGTCAACTTTTACTCAAGTTACATCATTGGTCGATTTCGTGACGGTCGTTTTTTCAGAGTTACTCCCGGACACCCAGCACCGTAAAGTGCCATATGGAACTTCGTTCCAAAAAATGTTATCATTACTTAAACAACTTAAATTTTAAATATTGCGGAAGTAAATTACAGTCCAAAATAAATATAATAAATCCCAACACCAGAATATTAAAATTAACACAATCTTTAGATATTAGGCTTCATGAAATCTCTTCTTAAGTACAGAATAGATTTTTTGCAAGACGTTCTAGGCACCTATACACGTTCAAAATGTCTAATTGTTTTCCCAACATCGAGATGAAAAAAAGGGGAAAAGGTTTTTGAACAAGAGATTCCTTCTTACAAAGATTCAGTTCACGTATAGTCTTCGCGGCTTCCTCGCCGGGTAACGCTTTCCAAGGATAATCCGTTTTCCAACACCGACTAATTGCACTTATTTCGAGGGAGCCCTCGGAAAAACTGGACGAGTTGAAAAACAAGGAAGACGTGATTTTCATCAACTTGGCGGCGGTGTTAAGATTTCTCAACCCTCCTGGTCTCTTCTTTTACTGAAAAGAGGGGGAAAAATATCTCATATATAGTCAGACCTTTCTCTCCTTATACTCTCCACGTTTTTCCGCCTCTTTACAGTTACTCTAAAAACCATTTGAAGGAGGGGGAAAAAGGAGGAGGGCTTTTTAGCAAGAAGCATTTAGAAAATACAGAAGTAGGAAGAAAGCATCAAGAAAGAAAAAATAGAAAAAAAGTCTTGAAGAAGAAACAAATTTAAAAAGAAAAAAAATGTCTAACTTGAGAAGAATACAGAATTAGAAGGTGTGATCTAAGAGCCAAAAGTATTTACTAAATTTAAATACAAATAGTTCCAACTGTTTGAAAGACTTCCGAAAGGGTGTCCCTTATTTCAAGTTGAAGGTCGCGATACTTTGGAAATGTTGAAAATCAAGAATGTTAATTTATCTGGAGGTGGCTAGGAGTTAGTGGTACCGAACTGTGGAATACACGACTGGAAAGAGAAAATAGATAGACCAGGACTTTTGATGCCTAAAGGCCCGTATACACGGTTAAAATAATAGCGCAAACATCATACAGCCCCATACACGGTCAAAATGTTTGCGTAAACATTCTGACCGTGTATGGGGCTGATTGATGTTTGCGCAAACATAATGTTTGACGTGTATGACCTAAATTTGCCCGACATCAGGTTTGCGTAAAATGTTTGATCGTGTATGGAGGCCTTTAAGCGTCCAGCAATAATGAATTCTAGAGGAATATAAATAAATATATGCATGGGTATTAGTGTTAAAAGTTAAATTTTCATACATGAAAATATTGTATTACAGAATAGAAAATAATATTAAAAGTTACACGAATTACTTATATGTATAAAAAAAATACATGTTCCTAAATTACATTCTTTTTCGTGATTTTCATGTTCATATATAGGATTTTAATCTACAGATAGGTAAAGAGCAAAAAAAATACACATATATCCACGAAAAATCGGACAAAACTAAAAGACAATGACATGAAAGCACGAAACCAGAGGTTGAATATGTATTCTATAATTCAATTTTTAGAAAAATAAAAAGAAAACTAAGAGAAAAAAAATATATATATATAAGAGAATAAAAATCCTTTCATCAGAGAATAATAAATGAAGTAGAACAAAAGAAAAGGAAAAAAACGTATCTAAAATGGAAAAGTAAAAGATACCGGGGAAAAAAGGAGATGACATACTGAAGTAAACACAAAAAAAGGTAAATTAAATTTAGTCTATATAGAAGAGATAACGAAGTAAAAAAAAAAAAACTTTATCCATAATATTATAAGAGAAGAAAGAAAAAAAGAAAAATAATGAATAAATGGTAGTGATCCCATGTATAATAATAAAAAAATGGAAAGGATTATCAACTCATATTGGGAATGGAGTAGCAATGAGAAAATAATAACAGGCTGTAAGGGTAAAAAAAAAAATAATGGAATATGGAATAACAAGAAATCAAGGTAAAAGGGGATGGGCGAAGAAAACGGCATGTTATATGCAGATGACTTTTCCTGTTTAATAGTCTGTGGCAGATAAAAACACTTGGCCCACCCTAGATAAAAACTAGACAAGCAAACCTAACAGATGAGAGAAAGAGAGAGAGAAAAAGCAGTTGAATATAAAAAGATATGCAAGGGAGAAAAAACAAACCCAAGCGTTGGAAAGTTTTTGGGTTTCTTTGGTTATGCAAATAAATAATAATAATAAAAGATACTCTAGATATATTCGTATCTAACAGGAGGGAAGGAATATAAGGTCTAATATAAGAGATATTTAATTCGTAAAAAAAGAAGTATCAAATAAATATAAAGTTACAAAAAATAATTAAATTATGACTCGCGTATTATTATTATCAATAGTGTAGCCAAATTCCTTTAAATTGACCCTCCATCTTAAGACATAGATAGTCTCAAATTTGGACATTTAGGACAATTCTTTAATTGAAATTAATTTCAATTAATCTAGGTATAGACACGCTCAATACAAAACTCTAGATTTAGAAGTACATACATAGTTGTAAGCATTTTGAGTTGATTCAAATGTGATTTTGTCCGAGCTTATTCATATCTCAGCGATTAATACAAGCATTTAAATATCCGCTATTATGGTTGTTTCACAATAAATTTGAATTATCTTCTTTTTTTAGGGTTTCGTTGGTAAAACAACAACAACAAAAACCTGTACTGTTCCAATAACTTTGAATGAAAAGAGATAAAAACATGAAACTTTTCAGTATTAAATATCGTTTTGACGCGCTTACAGGAAAACTATAACAAACTCAAAATTATCAGCTCTTCAAATCCAAAATGGCGGATAATTCCTGTCACGGGAAAAAAGTGTTGTTATTTGTGGAACGAAGTTCCTTATGGCACGTTCTGGAGCCCGGGAGTGAATCCGAACAAAACGACCAAAATCACCGTCACGAAATCTACAGATGACGATAACTTGAGTAAAAGATCACCGAGTTAGATGAAATTTGGTACACATGTTCATTTTACCAATGCCCAGGCTGAGTTCGTCGGAAAACGTTATCCGCCCAAGCGTTCACGCGCAACGCTCGCGTAAACGTAAGCTTCAAAAGACGGGAAAAAGTGTTATTAAGGAAGCCTGTTACTTGACTTGTTTTGATTATTTTGGTTATATATGTCAAAAATGTCACTTTGTTTTGTAAATAAATAAAATATAATCATGTAAAATTTCACCCTGATACAAGCAGAAGCTGTAGAGTAGGGAAGAGATATATTTTAGAACAGTCCTATTTCAATCCAAACTCCTTAAACAAACATACTCTTTCACTATAAACTCATCATGATCAACTTTTTTCTTGTATTCAATATATATTTATAGTAAGACGCTTGCTTTAATTATACAAATAATGATTTTCTTTTAATTTTGCCTTAACTCTGCTAGGTACAAACAGTTCGTTAGATTTAATTTTGTCTCTTTTCTAACTCCGCCATGTATAAGTAGTTAGCAATGTATAAGTACTTAGTGCAGTGTGATTTTATAATTTATATTTAATGAAAAATGTAAGGAACTTCGTTCCTACCGGGTGTCCCGCGACACCACGCGTATTTTTTTATTATTTTAAATAGGGTATCAAATGAAAGTTATTAAAGAGTAGCTTACAACAATATATAAAACTTATAGATAGTGTTTAATTTTTACATGCCTTTCTGTCAAAAAACATCAAAATTTTGGCCCCCCCCCCCCCCATACTAATTTTATATTCACAATACCAACGAAACCCTTTTTACGTAAGACTTCACGCACAAACAATTTATTTTATTATAATAAAGTATAACCTCGTGAAAAACGGAATGTTAGTGGCAAAAGGTTGCCTGGTGTATAACAATTTATTTCTAATGTCAATGAAGTGTGCACTTCAATGAAAGTAAAGAAGTTACATGTAAAGTTTTTATTATTTATTTATTAATATTTTTTATAACAGAAAGTAAAGAGTAAATATGCCTTAAAAATAAGTTTAATTGAACATTTATTGAAGCGAGCGTAGCGAGCTTCCTACATTCAACGAAATATGCTCCGTGTCTGTCTGTCTGTCTGTCAGTAACGTTCACGCGTGTGACGATAACTTGAGTAAAAGTTGACCGATTTAGTTAAAATTTGGTTTACATGATCCTCTTACTAATACTCAGGCTAAGTTCGTTGGACAGCAGGATCCGTCCAAGAGTTCGCGCGCAACGCTCGCGTAAACGAGAGGTTCAAAAATTAAATTGGAATTTCAGGACGGGAAAAGATTCTATCATCATCTATTCGATGAGACGAACATTTTTTTCAAATAACATTTTTTAGTAAAACCAACAGCGACACCGCTATGAATTAATAAAGATCGCTAAAACTATTAAAGCGGGCCTAAACGTTTAAAATAGAGAAAACAACCTTTTTACCGATATCTTACGTTCTAACGTAACGATTTTAATAAAACTTCATAGACACCATCTGATGCACAATTGAAACAGGCATGCAAAATTTCAATTTGATACATGCAGTAGTTTGTTTGTAGCAAAGAGATACAAATTATAAATATTGAAATAGAGATGTGTGGTTAGTGGAATAGTAAGAATGCGGGGTGGTTCCCTTACTACTAGCCGCTGCACTACTACCAGACCCATTATCTATCAACTCATCATGATTCACAATAATCTTTTTTTTCAATATTCAATACATATTTATTACTATACGCTCGCTTCAATGATAGAGCCACGCGATGCCTAGTTGTATGTATCATATACACTGCATTAAAATTTGGAACATAAGGTCCTGGTTCATATTGATACAGGGTTTGTTTGATTCTTACTTCTTAAGTTAATAACTAAAGGTGAAAATTAAGTACCATACCTTACTATTATGTGTATTATAATATTTTTATCTGTCCGTTTTAAGCAACGTCAGATATAATGGCGTTGCATAAAGGTAACGTTGCTACCGTATTATAATACAACTTATTAATGATGGTGTGAATATTTACGAAAATGTAGCTTGAGGCTCGATTTCATATGTATCTAGAAACGAAAGGACACAATCGTAATTAACTGGAAAATTTAGTGACTAAAAAGAAAAGAACTAAATGAATAGAAAAAGGGTACTTTCAAAAAAGCAGAACAAGCTGTCATGAACGTATTAACTTTCATAAAATCAATTATAATCAATTAATAATCTTTAAAAAGAAAAAAGATAGTTTAATAAGCATTTAAAATAGATTTACACATTCAGTCCACTTCGAAAGAAAGAATGAAGTGAACTTCTAATTTAATCAAAGAGAATGGAGGACGAAACCGGAATTTGGTTTGTAATCTCAAAGTGTTTATTCGTCATTCCATATATGATTTGTTGGGATGAAATCACGTACTAAATTTTAGTAAAATCGGTCAAGTTAAAATATCAAAAGCATTATGTATAAACAGATAACAATGTGAAAAGAAGATTTTAAAATAGGGAGGGTCCACTAATCACGCCTGAATTATTAATTCTTTATTAAAAAGGCTATCATTCCAACTACTATTCTAGAATTTAAATTTAATTTATACTAGTTGGAAGCAAATAGAATATCTACAGAAAGGATTCTCGATTACAGTTGAATAAGCAATTATATAGGTCAAGCTGTAGGTCAATCCAGAAATAAATTGCCCCCACAAATCCTCTAGATTTCCTGCTCATGTGAAGGGAAAACGCAACTCTATTTGCTTAAAGTAATAATAATTCACAAGCGTTGCTATTTACACTAAATGCGTTTTCTATTTCATGACCCCAGGCAATGTCTGGGATATTAAGTGCATTGTAGTAACTAACTAACGCACTTTATTTTATATCGATAAACAATTTGGTAACAAATAGAATATTTCTAGGTTCTATTAAATTGTTGTATATTGAAATAGACAAAGAACGACTTAAAAAAAAAAAAAAAAAAAAAAAAATTGGGGCTTCGCCAAATTTTCTTACATATTTACAGTAATGGTAGTAACTTCGTAATACTAATCAAAACAACTTTGTACAAACAAAAATTATAGGTGACACACACGATGACAGCGTGTCAACACACATCAGCGTATTGTGTTGTGCAGTTTACAGAAGCTACGCTAATTACATTCGACATACTTACATGTTTAGCTCATTTTGAAACTTAACTGAATTAAAGTAATGGTAGAAGCACCTGGCACATCGGACCTCGTCGCTAATTAAGTAGCATCCTTTATATTAGCAATTATTATGGGCGTACCACCTAACACAATTTTAAATCAGTCGCAGTGGCACGACATTTTAACATTTTGTCTCACGTTCCTGCGTTCGGCGAACACCGAACACGGGTTCCTTCGTCTGGACTATAAGAGGACAAGCGAATGCAGAAGCGAGTCTATTATTGGGCAAGAAATTTAATTGAAATTGGTAAAATTAGTTTGGGCTTTTCGCAGAAAGCATTTTTTAAATTGAATTTAATTTTTAAACACCTATATGACTGTAAGACAACAAATAATTTTACGCAACACAACACACAAAGACATCTTATGTTTCCAATCGCATATATTAATAATTCAATATTAGTATTTGCCACAAAATATCAAATAAAAACAAATTAATTTAAAAAGTACACGTAGCGAATTGTTCTGCCAGATTAAAAAAAACTTATTTAAAACAATAATATTTCGAAGAATATGCAAATTGTGTCCTACATTTTGTTTTTTATTCTATTTTAATGAAAACAAGTTTGAATAATTTATTACTTTTTCCCGAAAGAAAGAATATTAATAATCGGACTCATAAAATGATAACACAAATGTAGTAGGGAAGAAAATCTTAAAATGTAAATTAAGTCTTAAGCAAAAAGAACCAAAACAATAAAAATAGATAGAAAATTTTATAAACACTTAGGACTTAAACAAAGTCGATATATTTGATTTTTTAATATTAAATTAATAAAAACTAATTAATGGATTAATCTTCGTAGTCTTCTAATTTTCCTATAATCCTTTTTAGGGTTATGCAACTTTTTATACATAGCTAATGAGCAATAAATAATTAAATAAAATAGTCTGTCAATTAGTGTGGTCATAAAGATTCCTCGCATTCTATCACATACCTTTTTTTATGGTACGCTTTTACAATTTATTATTGTCTAATGTATTTAATTGTTTCCCCCTTTCGAAATAATAAAAAATCAAACAATTTTGACAGATTTAAAAAAAGGGGGGGGGGACAATAAAATAAATTAGACAATAATGGGTAGCAAAATCATAACCTCAATAAAATACAAGATAGGATGCGAGAAAGCTATGTGTCACATTGATCGGCGGACTAATTTATAATACTGTCAAAATACTTATTTCTTTCTTACACGAATAAAAGTATCCATTTAGCAATAGTTAATGTGCGCGGGTAGTTGGAATTTATCTGGAGCTATCTGTAGGATACTTCCAGTAAACCATCTAAATTTCTTCAAAATCAGATGAGTACTTTTGAAGATATAGGTGTGAAATAAATGTGTGTTTGTGCGCATGTGGAAGAAAAACAAATGGTCACAGAAGGATAAAACTTTTAAGGAACAAAAAATGGGCTAATTATGACCTACTACCCAAATTTCATTAAAATCAGACAAGTAGTTTTTAAAATATGTTGGTTCTCAAAAATTGAACGATAGACCAAGACTGACACGGCACCAAAAATGTTGCCTGATGTTTGAAACAAATTTTCTGTATTGGTATTTTTTAACTCGGAGACAAAAAACGTTGTTCAGAACGACCCCATAAGAAAGTAAAACGTGCGTAAACAGTAGAGTGCCGTAAAACGATTATCTTTTAACACAAAATTTTGAAGTCTAAGCGAAAAAGAAATGTTAATCTACAATATAATCCGACAGATATATCGTGCTATAAATGAAGTGATTTAAAACTAGCTTAAGTCGAAGAAAGAATTAAAGATACCAGAGTCTTCGAGTCTTTGCATAAAAGTATATGCAAATTAGTGAGGCATCACCGAAAAATGATGTAATTATCTTTGCCTAAAAAAGAAACCGTGATGGACATTCTCGTTAGTACAGTTACACTTGTAAAATGTTAGGACATTTAAGACTCGAGAGGATAATTACACCTAATGTTTGGTGAAATAAACGTATCTGACGTATACAATCCCTTTGCTGACGTGTGAAATGTTTAACGTCCGATAATGATCCTAAGTCATAACAGGTTTAAACTGTTAAGGAGACAAAACGGAGCGATGAATATAATATGGAAAGCAGCACGACACATGCTACTAAATACCAGATACTAAGTCAAATTATATCGGCTCACAGGTCACAAGGGCTTTAGTATAAACAGACGTTTCCACAAACTCTACAATCTCAGAGCTGTGGATCTAACCTGTTTAATTAATGTATAAGGGGGAGGGAAGCCTTGAATAATAGTCGGAGGGATATCGGTCCAGTCACGGGATTAACGCACTGTTTCAACACTTGGTATAGCACCAGAGCAGGGGCAAAGCTTGACTCGGTTCAGTATTGATGGCTTCAGTTCCAACCAGTCAGGCCTCTAAGCACCTTTACCAAGCACACACATAAATAATCCTATTTCAACCGCTAAAACGCCTATAACTTGATTTCCAAATTGAACACTTTAGACTTCCTACTCTATGAATTTATCCTCACAATAACCTCTTCCTAAATTCCATTTAAGAATAGACAGATAAATCAGCTTTCATTAAGTAAAACCTAGAAGGCAAAGGTTACTTTTTCGAACGAGCAAATTTTCAATTGAAGGATTCTAACCCTTGAATTGATATAAAAGTATTAAAATTTCTTTTCATTTTTGCCTTCGTGTTCGTATTATCTTAAAATACTAAAATTTCATTCTCTCACAGTTCTCGACTGCGTTTTTCTGCAATGTGAGGTAGCGACTCATCATGAAGAGGTGTAGTTCAATAACCAAACAACATCTTCACACAAAATGATTGTAATTGAAACAATTAACCGGTTTCAGTTCAGTTTCAGTATCAAAAAGTTTATTTCTAATTATATACATAGTTTTGGTTGTACAAAGTCATATAAAGGTGACAGTCTCATTGTTTTCACTTTATCCTTTACAATTTTATATATGTACAACATTTTTTAAGTTACAATATTATTAAAGTAGGAAAAATCAAATAAAAAACCTACAACTAACAAGTGGTAATATATTTAAAATCTATTAAATATTACATTAAATGGGTTAATCTGGTGTGAACTACATACCATAAATTAAGCTGCTAGTTCATGATAGTCTGTGCCCTAAAGTTTTATGATGAGCCAAATGGGTATTGAGGTTAATATGCTCGCTAAGTTCAGTTATTAAAGGATTTTCGCTGTATATACATTTTTTAAAAAAGGATTTAGCTATTTTAACAATGACGTCTTCAATCATGTCCACTTTTGAGATTACAATAATTAAAAGCCTCCATCAAATCTCAAAAGTGATTGAAGACCGGTTTCAGTTGTTCTTATGCAGCCTTCTTGAATAACTTTGGAAGTACACATGACTCACTTGTACTTCCAAAGTCTGAAGTACATCAAATTATCTGAAGGCTGATGGATTAGAACAGCTGGAACCAGTCAATTGTTTCAATTACAATCATTGTGTGTGAAGAGACGTTTTTGGTTATTGAACTACACCTCTTTCATGTTGACATATGTGTTGTATTGTTTACACTCATTATATTGTTTAGTTGTTGCTTGTATTTCACACACTGTCAAATAAACTAAGATATCGACATACTAACTAGAATATTATATACATATGTATATACGAAAACATAAGAACAATGTTTAACATAATTTGTTTATTTATTTAATATAATTTCTTTTTTGTTTAGAGTTTATTTAGAAAAATGTTTTTCCCTTATTGTAATATCTGATTGAACAAAGAATTGTCATCCCAGGTGGTATTCTAAATTGTCCAAAAGTGATTGCTTTTTCTTCTTCAAGCCGTGTCACCTTGCGCTCTACGTTTTAACCTTATATATATATATATATATATATATATATATATATATATATATATATATATATATATATATATATATATATATATATATATATATATATATATATATGTGTGTGTGTGTATGTGTGGGTGTGTGTGTGTGTGTGTGTGTGTGTGAGTGTGTGTGCGTGTATATAAATAAACATCATACATCACATTGAACAAAATTTCCCGCACCTCAGCAGAAAAACACTCGACTGTTTAAAAATACCTTTAGTGCTCAAATCAAAAGTAGTTTGCAAGATTATTTTTAACAACACGTAATCAAAAGAAAGAACTCGATATTAAAATAATAAGAAGAAAAACAAATCTAGAATTTTTATAATCCATAAAAGTAAATAATTATAATATTACTATTACATTGTTATTATAAATTAAGTATAGGTATAATTATAAAATATTATTGCAGTACGTATTCAATAAGGTATATTCACAAATTAGCATAATTACAAAAACATTTAATTTCTCTAGTCATCTTAAAAAGAAAAAAAGGAACAGAATTATTTTTAAATAAGGAAATGAAATGAAGACGAAAATAATAGTCTAATTCAATTTAAAATCGAAGAAATAAAAATAATTGAAAATGGTAAAAATGTAGAATAATAATAGTTAGGAAAGAGAAGAAAGTGTTATAGAGGTTCTCTTTAGTAAAGGTGTTTAGCATATCCGCTTGAAGCTTGTGGCTTAATGATTTTCCCTTACGTTTGTCTACAGAGGATGGCTTGGCATGGCTATTAACACCATATACAGGGTTTCTGGCTAGACACCCTCAGGCTGTTATTATGTTATACAAGGGGGCATTTTATAGACCCTATAAGCAGGAACAGTTATGCATATTTAGTAGCCATCCCATGGTTAAAGTGGTAAGATCTTCACCGCTCAATGAGTTTTCAAAACACAAGGAATAAAGAGTAGAAACTAAATGGTTATTTTAAAAAAAGAAGAAATCTGCTGTCACTATTACAGAAGGTGAAAAGAAAAAAAGTTTTAATAGTTAAGAATAAAAGTTTCAAATGGTAATTTTACAGTTTAAGCAATTTTTTTATATTACCTACTTGAAAGTAAGAAGTTTAAGATAAAGTAATAATTTGTCGAAGTTATTTTGTATTAATGGTTTTTTAAACTGAATATATACTTAAATATATATATCCGTAACTGCATTAAAATTTATTTCGAATCTAAATACATTAAGAGAAAAAGTATAGAACCATTGGAATTACAAGAAAATACTAATATTAACAAATCCTCGATTGACGGAAGGGGATGTATTTTGGACCATAATAGTAGCTAGTAGCCAAACAATTTATAACTTCATTTTAATAGTACTAGTTTAAAAATAAATCTTAACACCAATTAGAGGGACAGTACAAGTAACAAAATGTAGTCATTTATTAAAGAGGGAGGAAACTGATCATTTTTTTCGTTTACCTCAACTTCAATTGTTTATTATTTTTCTGACTCCGCTTCCTCTTTTTTGCCGGTTGATCGTCCACTAATGAGTTTCCTGTTGATTCTGCTTCACTTACTAAGGTACTTTTGTCTTTTTCGCTGGTTGACGTTTAAGGCAAAAGTAAGACTTGGGAGGGAAAGTCAAAGTCAGTATCCTCAAGGAAATCTTCAGCGTCTACGAGTGGTACGTTGCTGCAATTTTCTCCGCCCCAGTGTTTGCAATCAACTGAGCAAAACCCACCTTCCTGCACCGCAATTATTTATTTTACAGCCGCAGACAATGTCTTCATGAGTCTTTCCGATACCCCGGTACCATTTGTACCCAAAGTACTAAATGTACACGAATGATTTTATAATGGTAATTCTAACATCAAATAAAGAGCGTATACCAATTTTCATTCACATCGGAACAAAAATAGTAATATTGTATAAATATATAATAATATAGTATAGTACCTAATAGTATAAATACTAATAGCATTTTATCCTGTATTTTCATTTTATCCCCTACATAAATGAAAATATGGCAAAAGTATACATAACAACAATTACTGTACTCTTAAAGAACTTTCCAACGACATGCATCATGAAAGGTATAAACAATTTTGACTTTTGTACTCCGTACCCCGTACTTTCGCCTGCCTGACGGTACGCAAAGTTGGATTTAAGCTTTTCTCATGCGTCCAAAGCGAGCCATGAAAAAAAAGTCTCGAATTTTTGACAGACTAACTGTACAATTATGATCAAATAGGACTATAAGTCAAGTATTTTGAATAACAAAAGTACCCATAGAACAAGCCAAATAATAAAATAATTTATTACTTAAAAGGACTAGCAAAATAATTTGAATAACAAAAGAATGCATAAAAAACAAGCCAAATATTGTTTCCCTAATATGACTAGCCAAGTACTTTTAATAATGAAAAATAAATAAATAAAACGAGTCAAATATTTTATTGACCAGTCAAAATTTTTAAATAAAGAAAGAAATAAAAATTGGTAAGGCGTGAAGTCTCACGTAAAAAGGGTTTCGTTGGTATTATGAACACAAAATTAGAAGGGGGGGGGGGGGGGGAGAAATTTTTTTTTGACAAAATGGCGCGTAAAATTAGACGTTGACCACAAGTGTTATACATTTTTGTAATCTACTCTTCAATACCTTTTATTTGATTCCCAACTCAAAATTTAAAAAAAAAAAATAATTTTCGAGTGACGTGAATTATCCGCCATCTTGGATTTCCAGTAAATCAGATCAAATTGCTAATCTTATTTTTTCTATGGCCCAGCAGACCACACATTTTGCATATTTTTCTATATTTTTAGTAACAGCGGAAATACGATTTTAGGGGGGGACACGCAAAATTTCGATATTTTTTGACAAAATGGCGCAGAAAATTAAACACTATCCCTAAGTGGTATATATATTTGTAATCTACTCTTCAATACCTTTCATATGAAACCCCACTCAAATTTTAAAAAAATATTTTTTTTACGCGACGTGAATTATCCGCCATTTTGAATTGGAAGAGCTGATAATTTTGAGTTCACTATATTTTTCCTGTGTGCGCGTCAAAACGATCTTTTATACTGGAAAGTTTCACGTTTTTATCTCTTTTGGTTCAAAAGTTATTGGAACCGTACAGAGTGACAGACAGACAGACACAGGAACGAAACTATAAGGGTTTCTTTTTTTGGTTTTACCAACGAAACCCTAAAAAGGTATCAAGCCAAATACATTATACATTTATTAATAGATGATAAACAAATGACTAAATATTTCAAAAATACACTTACATATTATCAAATTAAATTTGAAAGGTATAATACAAATATTATATATATATATATATATATATATATATATATATATATATATATATATATATATATATATATATATATATATATATATATATATATATATATATATATATATATATATATATAATTAGATAATAACAAGGTAAGGTTATTAAAAGCTGATATTGATGAGGGAATATTTAGATATGTAGGAAGAGCTCAAAGCCTTTCAAAATTTAATAAATAGGCAACTTTCATACAAAAAAAAAATTAGTCAGTTTATCTTTAAAACCTGCCAAGCACGAAACTCTATATCCAACTTAGTAAAAAAAATATATTCGCAAACTATATAGTATAATAGTTGGTTGTTAGTTAAAAAAACTTCTTTTTCCGACTCTAGGTTAATTACTGAACTACAAGAGGTAACAAACAGTGTTTTATTTTTTCAACAAAATAAAGTTTTTATCCTAAAAAAATAAATGAAAGAGTTAAAAAAATATATAAAAGAAAAACTTGTTGTCTGAGTTCACGCAAAATAGCAGGTGATTTAACCCAATAAAAAAAAGAGGGAGCGAGGGGCTGATAATAAATCAAAGAAGTTTATAGAGGGGTAGATATGAATATGAGAGAAAGGGGAAACATAAACCTGAAGCTACAGAAACGGAAAACCACATTTTGCGTTGAAAAGGGGAGATTTTGAGATGTTTTTTTCCATACTCTTACCAAAAACATGTTGGGCCATCATGTTCTCAACAATGGATAACATGTGGTAACAGGCAAAAACTCTTATAAAACCACCTCCACGCACTTTTTGGACTTGGGACGAAATACGACCTTGTCGTAAATTAAACAAGTTTTGTAGAGGGGAGGGAGGGGATTGAGCTCCTGTGTTAAGGAAGAATGAGGAACTTTGAACGTGTAGAGAATTTGATTGTTTTGGCTTTTATATTACTTCATTCATAGCTTCGTTTGAATAACCCTAAATATTTATGAAGTAAGATATATTGTACGATTAAGAATAAGCTGATTCTACAGTGACTGTAACCCCAATGGCAATATAGAAAAAATTAAACCACAATAAGTCAAATCTAAATTCCTATGTAGGACAATAAGAGATCTATTGTACTTAAAGTATTCTGTTGTGTTTTAAAGTTAATTTCGACGAAATAAAAAGTCCTCAAAAATCACATGAACATTAAAAATTCCAAAATATCATAATTCCAAAAAGGACAGGTAAATTATTGTCGGCTAATAATGTGCAATGAACTGATGACAACAGATTTCACACGTCGCAGAAAAACACATGGATTTCGCGACACTTGGACTGAGAATTACTATGCTAGCTTCTTTTCTCAAGGTTCTGAGAATACATAAAACTTAAATAAGAGACTATAAAATTAAACGTAATTTTATTTAATTTAAAATTACACTTAATTAAATTGCTTTAAGTACACCCTAAGAGTTCAAAAGCATTTTAACTTAGCTGACGAGTTTATAAACAACCAAATCGGCCTAGCCGTTTTAAGATACATGGCGAAAGGAACAAAAGACCAAATAAGAATTGGTACACAAAAAATCAAATATAAAAAATGAATATTTGTATACTCAGGGCATCCTCCTCTTAAATTTAACTTATTTCCGAAAAAATGTCTAACCCTTTGTTATAAGTCATGATTTTTTGGAATATCCATTTATTTTTCATGTTTTTGGATTATTACACGCAACTGAGAAGTTTGAAACGTTTGTGCTACTTTCTGACTCTAAAAAGATACATATTAAGTACTGAAACCATTTTTTTTTTTTTTATTATTATTATTATTCATTTATTGACCTTCATGAAGATCGAAATAATTAATCTTATATAGAAGCAGCAGAGACAAACAATGAAGCTACTTCATCAACATCCCACTCTCTTAAGATTGTTTGAATAGTCCTTAAGCCTTGGCTAAAAACATCCACTATGTCACTTAAAATTTATTTATTTAAGTACTTTTATTGTACTCAAAGTCAGTGGTGAGTAAAGAAATTCTTCTCATTGATTATTCAAAAGAACTTTACAAGAGCACGAAACACTGTTAAAGAACACATTAATATATTTTGAAATTTACATAAACTTATTTTTAACTCTTTTCTTTATTCAAACCTGATTTTGACATTATTTTCAAGAAGAGAAAGCACGTGGCTTTTATAATCCAGTAATTTAGTTGTATGCTAGTTAAAAAAACAATTTCGCGATCAAGCGGATAGTTCTTCAATTAGAATTATCACGAACGAACAGAGAGGTTTATGTAGGGAAAGGCTCGATTTGAATTTTATTTATTAACATACTGTATATGTATTTAATAGCGACCATCTTAAATGAGCACGCGAGAATGTATCTATAAAATCAAGAGGCTAAGAATAAATAGTTGGACCATAATAAATTAAATTTTTTTAAGTTTTTGGTAGTTTTCATACTACGGAAAGTTAAATTTTAATTTAAATCAAATTATAATTATTATTAACTACGGGAAACAAATTATCAAATCAATATATATCAGGAGGTAAAACAAGCAAAAATAAGAGAACGATCTATAAATAGATAATGAAACCGATTTAAGTATCATTGTTACAGACAACAATGTCCTCGCAGTAGAATAACATCAGTCAAAGTTTCAGAACGGGAAGGCTGAAGGCTGTGTTGACAGCGCGGGAAAGCAAAAACAAAATGTGGTGGGGAGCCAATGAGAGCTTATGATTTTAAATCATAAGCTCTCATTGGCTCCCCACCACATTTTGTTTTTACTTTCCCGCGCTGTCAACAAAGCCCTCAGCCTTCCTGTTCTGAAACTTTAACTCTCATTGGCTCCTCATCCCTCATTTTTTTGCACTTTCCCCCGCTGTCAACACACTAACTGTATATTGTATAATAATTAGTCAAGTATTTAGAGAATTGGTACTTTGATAAGATATAGATATCAACCTGGAGAATTTAGAAATCGCTGAATGCCTAACTACATTTTTATGTGTAATCATTACACTAAAAAAAAGAAGTGAAGCAAAATCGATATGACATGAACTGCAACAGGAACGCAATACTGACTTAATTTGGTATCTGATTTTTTTTCGTTAAAATTCTAGACATTTTGCTACGTTGAAAAATCCAAAAGTCATTCATATTGTCACGATTGTAATTTGGAGGGAAATCAACCTCGGACGCCCTTATTTCCAACCCAATAAAATGACTGTTTTGATGGGCGGAGTTAGAGGATGTGGGAGGGGAACAGAAAATATAACCGATTCAACGTAGTCGAGTCCATAATTCTATGGGACACGATCAGGAAATTGTAACATTACCCTTGATTTGTATTATTCTCAAACTTTAGGAAGGAGAAATGGGTGTATAGTAGACAGGGTAAAATAAAAATACTCAAAATAATAAGTCGAAGAAAGAAATCGAAGGGGTAAAAACCTACTAATAACACTTTGCAAAGAAGGTACAACTTTAAATAATACGCTTTTCTTAAAAACACAGCCTCTAAAAAGAAAATTTTTCATACAAAAAAAGACATTTTGTTTTGTCCCACATATTCTCACAAAAAAAATAAGACCTAGCAATTTTTATTTTTTATGAAAAAAGAGAGAATAATTTAAACATTTATTTCAGGATTCTGATACAAATAATTAAGTATCAGAGGGAGTTTATATTTTCTTTACCACAACTCAACACGAAAACAACCAAAAAACGAAAGGACAATCGAAATAACAAACGAAACTGTACATTTAGAATTAAAGAAAGCATTCATTAAACTTGTGGAATGTCCTATAATGTTATAGCAGTCAAACTAAAGTGACAATTGAGGTGTTGATACTGAAATTGCAATGGAAATAATTCGCTTTTTACTGTCTGTAGAATTTATAAAACGATTTCTTATTTAAGGAATGACAGAAAAATACGGACTACGGATAGGCGAAAGAGGGTTAGCACTTTTAAAAAAAGGGCATGACATTTAATCATTTAAAATTAAAAAATAATTAGACATCATAAAGGATCTAAAATTAAATCGAGTAAATTCTATGCTAAGAATTTATTTTTATCAAGTTAAATGTCACTGACACGCACATTAATTTGATCCTTCAGGCCGGACACCTATTAAAATCACTATTACAAAATATCGGACGCGGGGGGTTCCGAACTCTTCGTTACCAAATAATTCCACAATGCCGACAGACATTATGTTGATATATGGAGAACATATTTTAGAAAGTATTTAGAAAGATGTATTTGGTGCAAATTTTAGCTCAATTCGCGAAATTATTTAGCGTTAAATTTTTAATTTTATAAAGTAGATATTATTAAAATAGCGGCAGATATCAAAACGAAATACAGTGAACATGTTAATCTTATAAAGAGATGTAATTGGTGCAAATTTCAGATGAATCGGAAAATGTTTAGCTTTTCAACGAATATTTGCTGTCTCAGCAAAATGGATTAATGACGTCACAATTTATAATTTTCTGGGTAGCACAACTATATGAAAAGACTGCTTTTTGATTTTTGATCGAAGTTTCAATTCTCAAGCTTAAAAACTGTGGGGGTTATGCGTGTCACAGAGAGACACACGTCCAACAAAAAAAACACTTAAATCGTCTTGAAAAAACACCCAAGCCCAAAATGGATAATTCCGTTAAAATTTGTGTTTCGGATAATTGGGTGAAAAACAATACTATTCCATTAGGTCATTCGTGATTTTTATGAAATATACTTAAAGTGAATAAAAGTCAAAGAACTGATATGTGTAATGGCAAACTAATGCCGTTTTAAAATAATAATTAGGTAAATTGGCTTTTATTAACAAAATTTAATAAAAACTATGTATATTATGAAAAAAGATTGGTTCTTTGAGTTGGATAACAACTGAACCAAGTTAGTACCAAATAATACACATACACACACACTCTCTCTCTCTCTCACACACACACACATTATATTCTATTCTAAATTGTCCAAAAGTGATTGCTTTTTCTTCTTCAAGCTGTGTCACCTTGCGCTCTACGTTTTAACTTTATATATATATATGTATATATCTTTAAAACTTAAAACCTAAATTTTAAAATTTCGTACAGAAAAGGCAAATATTTGAATGACAAAATTTCATGAAAATAAATAAAATCTCCATTTCTGTGTCACGGTCTTTTTTATAAAACGAGAAATTTACTTATGTAGTCAAATTCTAGTGAAGTAATATATTTATAGTGATAAAATTCGATACTATTTCTATATTTTTAAAATATATTCACCCTAATATGTACTATTATTAATTTTCTTTCCATTAATTTTATTTATAACTTATTTTAATTTATTGTATCATAAATCAACCAGAAATATTCAATTTTTATTTTTGAATATAAGATTTATTATATTCATATCTAACTTCAATGTTATTAAGTAATAACCGGAGTTTTTCAAATACATGGTTTTATAGGATTTTTTTTTTTTTTTTTTTTTTTATAAATGAAAATAAAGTAATGATTTCACTAAGAAACAAATAATATTTACAAGATTTAAACATTCATGTTCTACATAGAACAAAACATAATAGGTATATATTATTGAATATATTATATATATATTTATTTAACCTTGACACCCAGGCATTTTATTTCACTGGAATTAATTTTAATTAAATCTTTTATTTTACAATTTTAACATATTGATAAAATAAAAAAAAAAACTGTTGAATTAATGTATTTTGTTTTAATATCTAATTTGTCCATTTCTAAAGACATATTTTTTTTCTTTTGAGTGGGCTATAATAATTTCAATTACAAAGTAATACAAGAAAAAGAAGGAATAAAAACTTTAATATCAGCAAAAAAAAATCAAATTTATCGCTATTTTTTGTCCTGGATGTATTTTTATTTCTATTATTATTTATTTATTTTATTTTTTTTGTTTGACTTGTTATTATTTATTCAGAACGTTTAAGTGATTATATTCCTCCCCCCCCCCTTGAAAAAAAGAAATATTGTAAAAATAAAAATAAATAAGAAGGAAAAAATTATATGAATGTTGATAAATTACATTAAAAATGAGTATTTTAGAATACCAGGGAAGAAATAAATAAAATTAACATTTGTTATATCCACTTTTTGTTGTTGTAAATATGTAATATAATTCAATATATTTTTTGAGGTAAAATTTTTAAGTTTGTCCCCCAAAAACAAAGGTAAAAAAGACATTTTGTACTTCGGATATACTTTATCATTGTGGCTTTAGTTTATATTACTTTTAAAGAGGCCGAATTGTCCCAGATAAAAGGTCTAATGTTTACAGAAAAAGCAGGCAAAGTTTTCATTTTGCATATCAACACGCACACAACCCTTCTTTTTTTTACCTACCTTCTGTTATTAAAGTTGACAAAGCTGTTATTTAACCGGTTATTTTTAAGATTAAATAACTCTTTTATACCCCTACCTCCTATCCTCTTTTAAGTTGTTTGCGTGGGTATAAAGTACATATATATTTCTCCGTGACTTCTTCATTAAGGTTAAAAAAAGCATTATTATTTCTTCATTTATTTATCAAAAATTCTTTATATCAAACATTTTTAATCATAAAGTAAAAAATTTAATAATTAATTAAATATAACTTTCAAAAAAAATTAATAAAACAATTTTAATATTGTTGTTATATAATAATATCACGAAAAAGGAAGTAATTTAAAAAAAAAAATATGAAAACTTACACATTTATAATTTAACACGGATGTAATTTATTAAATAGCGAAATATGCAATAATTAAGAGAATGATGTAAACGTAAAACAATTTTTTTTTTTTTTTTTTTACTAAAAACAAATTAATGCATGAATAAAAAAAAAAAAAAATCAATTTGTGTACGTAATATAAAATTTAGCCACGATTATATGGTTTATTAAAAACGAGGTGAATATAGGTAACTGTTTTTAACTGATGTCTGATTACATTACCGTATTGAGTTGGTATTTAAAAATATTTTGTTAAAGTTCCATGACGTCATTAGAAAACAGCAGATTTTGACACGTGATGATATCATGGCTGTGAAAGAAGGTTGCATGTGACAGGTTATCTAGGGGAGAAACATAAAACTGCGCATGCCCTAATACGATCTCAATACAGTCAGGTGTTTATATGTAACTCAATGTATGATCAATATGATACAGCAACTAACTTTTGGTGTTTTAAACATAAACTGTGTCTTTTTTTAACAAAGACGGAATATGAGTTAAAAATAGACTGCCAATTAGTTAGTGTGGCACATAGCTTCCTCGCATCCTATCATGTACTTTATTGTAATATTATCACTAGGCATCGCGTGGCTCTATCATTGAAGCGAGCGTATTGCAATGAAATACTGAATATTGAAATTTATTAATCATGATGAATGTCATAGTTGAAGATAAGTGGAAGAGGGTTGTGTGGGAAAGAGTGGGGGTACTCGGTACAAAGCTTTACATCCTAAACAAACCTATACACTATACGACTATAACAATCTTAACCACCCGCGGTAGCTTTTAAACAATTATTATAAATGTATCTCTTCACTACGCAAAGACTTCTGCTTGTATCAAGTTGAAATTTTGCATGCCTGTTTCAATTGTGCATTAGATGGTGTATATGAAGTTTTATTAAAATCGTTACGTTAGAACGTAAGATATCGGTAAAAAGGTTGTTTTCTCAATTATAAACGTTTAGGTCCGCTTTAATAGTTTTAGCGATCTTTATTAAGTCATAGCGGTGTCGCTGTTAGTTTTAGTAAAAAATGTTATTTGAAAAAACTGTTCGTCTCATCGAATAGATAATGATAGAATCTTTTCCCGTCCTGAAATTCCAATTTAATTTTTGTACCTCTCGTTTACGCGAGCGTTGCGCGCGAACTCTTAGACGGATCACGCTGTCTAACGAACTTAGCTTGAGTATTAGTAAGAGGAACATGCATACCAAATTTCAACTAAATCGGTCAACTATTACTCAAGTTATCGTCACACGCGTAAACGTTACTGACAGACAGACAGACAGACAGACAGACAAGATGCATATTTCGTTGAATGTAAGAAGCTCGCTTACGCTCGCTTCAATTAACATTATTGTTATATTGTTTTGTGTAAAAACAATTAATCGTTTTAGCGATATTTAACACTTCATAGCGGTGTCGCTGTTGGTTTTACTAAAAAATTGTACTTGTTTCTTGTTGAAAAAATTGAATAGATGAAGTTTGATTTTTTTCACAACCTAAAATTCCAATTTTAAATTTGAAGTTCACGGTTACGCTAGAGCTGCGCGTGAACGCTTGGACGGATACCGTTGTCCAACGAACTCGTTCTGGGCAATGGTAACATGAGCATCCTACCAAATTTCATCAAAATCGGTCGAAATTTACTCAAGTTATCGTCACAAGTTTCAAAATTCGCGGACACACAGACAGACTCCCTGAAACAGATATGTTCCCTGATGTCTGAAACGGATTTCTGTCTTGGAATTTTTAAAATGGGAGACATAAAAGTTTTTCGTTCTCAAAAGTGAACACAATGCTTCCGTTACCTTCGGTAAGCTCGGAAGCAAAAGGTTAAAATCTGGGAAGCTGGTTTTGTATGTATAAAGTAAAATTTAGTGGAGAGACTTAGCTTTTTATCCCTGTCAAATATAATTTCTTTAGCCTAGGCCTAACCCCCTTTTTGGCTTTATGAGGTCTTTAAATATAGTTTCGCTTTTATAAAAACTACAAGATTCATTGTAGACAACAACTTCAACTGTATAAAAATATTAAATTTCTAGGTCATCCGGTGGTGACCTTGTTTGAAGAAGACCTAAACCCCGAAGTTCCCTACTAAGGTCCTAAGACCTTTAAAACGCAGTATCATCAGCAAAACCAATTTCAATACGTGAACAGCCGTAATACGTTAACTTCGTAATAACATAATAATATTGTACAATCTTAAAAAAAAAGTTTAATTTACTCCTTAAGGAACCTTGGTCTTGGTAGATTGTATAAGAGAGCTGGCTCTCCTACGTATTAAGATAAACAACATCGGGCGTGGGGGCTTCTAGGATGGTTGAACACAGATCTGGGTATTCACTAAGCATCACCATATAAATGGGTAGCTGTTTATGTCAGGGCGACTATCAGTTTGCAAATGTCAATTGTAAGATTTATACAGCTGATAGAGTGATACAGTAACACCGTGTCATTTAATGCATAGTATAGTTGTACAACAGTATAAGCCCTTTGGCAGACCTAGGCCCACCAAGGGATGATGCAACACAAAGTTTGTTTCAAATATTAAAATATTTTTCCAACCATAATTGCTTGCCTAATTATTATCTGTACACTAAATAGTCATACTAGATATAACTATATCTATATGAAGGTAAATATAATGTGTTTGACGGTAAAGTCAATATTACGTTATACTTAAAGATAAATAAGAAACGGCTAAAAAAAACTTATGTCTAACCACCCATAAATGGAAAAAACCATTACTTTCATTATTGTTAGAGACTATAACGCATTGATTAAACAAAGATAATACTAGTCAAAAAAAAAAGTACGAGAAGACGTGATGGTTTTATATTATTTGTTATAACGATATGATTTATTAAAAATAAAGGATAGAAGGAAAGTACCTGATGTAGTAGTGGTAGCAGTATCTACTTTAGTCTCAGTCCTCTCTTTCTCTGGCTGTGATGGAGCGGCAAGGTGTAGGAGCTGTAGTTTGTCTTCGTGTAGGAGATGAAGTACACCGGGGGTGGCACGTCCTCCCACAAGCACGTTCCTTCCTACCAAGATAGGGCGGTGATTTTGACCAAGCAACACTTTCGGATCACAACCCTCAACAGCTTCCAATATAATGCCTGTTGAAAAAAAAACCCAATTTTACTACATTTTCCAAACATTGTCAAGATAAATTACTAAATATACAAATATATAATCATATTTACAGTGAAATGGAAATATTAATTAATAAAGAGAAATATTAAAAACACATATTTGTACCTTCGAGGTAAATTATTGTGACACATTTACAGAAAAGATTTGTCTACTCAGTATAAACCGTAAAATTGAAGTCTTTCTTCAAAATATACATTTTTACCTATTTAATTACTAACAAAGAAGTTACACTACTTAACCACAATTATCTGCTGTTTAATACTACAAACAATTTTGTAGGCACTTCTTTAGATTGTTCCTCCCCTTTGATTTTTAGAATATAAAATGACTGACTAAATAACTATTAAGATAAACAGGTCAAGTGTGTACTGGTCAGCACACAGCGAGGGTCCGTAGGCCACACTATATAGTGTTTAACTGTAAAGTGTATAGTATAAACAGTGTTTTTTAAAATGCTAAAAAGCTTACTTTGAACCATTCTAAGGGTCTGATATTCTCAAAACACACTCTGATAAAGTATTCTTTTGCTACTGAACCGGACTACAACCATATAAATACATCAAAATGAACATAATTATAAAAAAACGTATTTTGTCAATAAAAAATAAAATAACATTTTTTTCGAAATTTCCAAAAAGTGGTATCTTTACTATTGGTCGAAGAATGTTCAGGAATTTTTTCAGATATTTTGCACTTCACATAAGCGAGATAGAGGGGGGGGGGGCACGTTTCACACCCACTTCAAACTTGCCTACGCTCGCCCTATCAAAGTTATATCCAAAGAATTATATATTTTTGTAATCAGCTCGACGTACCCTTCCATATGATACCCCTCACGGTGTCGAAAAAAAATAAAAAAAATTTAACCCTTAAGTTTTCTTACCCTAATTTTTTTGAAATTTTTTTTTTTTAAGTCGCTATATTTTTAAAATATGTGGGTCGGTACAAGACACATACATGCCAAATTTCAAAGTGATCGGACGAAAGGTGTAACCGTGAGAGCACGCGAGAGGACGGACGGACAGACACACGCAGGAAAATATAAGGGTCCTTGGTTTTGCCTACGGACCGTAACAAAGGGATGTGTAGCCCAATATACCATGGGACAAAGGAATATTACACTTCAGTTTTTATAAGGGGAATAACAGTCTAAAGAAGAGCATTCCGTACACCTTCTTTAGATTGTTATTCCCCTCTGTTCTTTTTATAAGGGGAGTAACAATCTAAAGAAGTGTCATTTTGTTTTTCCGACAGTTGAACTAAGCTCTAATTTACAAGGATTTTCTGCATACATTGTTATATGAACGAAGTTATACATACAATGTCTCATGTCTCCACCCCATGTGACGAATTCATACGAATGTTTTTTCGAACGAAATCTTGTCTAAGAGTAAATCCAGGTATGTTGAGATTTTACGGAACATACTCATAGCAGTAAATTTAGATCTTTCGAATGACACTAAGTCATGTATGTGAATTCAGACATTTCGAACTCATTTTTAGGAATTATTCTCAAGGAAACAACCGTTGTAAATTACTCTCATCGCATAAGCAACTCCTCCGAGTATGATGCAATGGATTTAGAAACGTTGGGATTCACAAAATTCCTGTCGTGGTCTCCTCCGGAAGATCTAGATTCACATCTCTCGTTCTACAACCAAGTGGACTTGGTACTAAGCCATAACAAAGGAATAATTTTCATTTATTAGGACTTTGGCCACGGATACAAAATGTTTGAATGCCAAAGCCAAAGAACGCTCGATAATAAGACCATTGAGACTAAACTCTTAGTACCTATCAAACTGCTATAGACTTGAACTCAACGAAGCGATTAGGGATTATAAGCTTCTTCAGCCCTTTCAATCCATTATCCTTTGAAAAATATCTACAACTGTCCTCACATAACGGCTTCAAGAAATCTCTCCAATTCCTTTCGTAAAAGTCTCGGCAAAACAAAGATACCAAAGTTTTCTTGGAGTTTCTTAGCTAATTCACTCGATCATTTTAACAACATGAAAACCTTAAGGGAAAGAGAACAGTCATGTGATTTACTGCAGTAAAACTGTAGAGAGTTGAAGTGGTTGTTAATATAAGAGCAATAGATACATTACGAACACTAAAAATAGTGCAAAATCAATAAACAAATTGTTTCAGAATCAGCTAATAATAATCATTTGTTGTGCAACAACCCCATGCCAAAAGACTTATACAGCTATAATACAATGGATGACACGGGCTTTAGTTGGCGTGTCGCTCCGCTCCACAGTATAAACTATAAACCGTAAGAATCAAAACTGATATCAAAGTTCATAAGGCTTCATGACGGTTGGAGTCATCATGTAGTTGAAGGTCTCCAGGTGGTGACCTAGTAGTCCCCTTTCCTCAATTTCGCTTTTTATACTAAAAGCTTCATAGGACACCATGAACATACTGGTTTTCTTCGACAACAAAATAATTGTAAACCTCTAAAAACATTTACTTTAATACATACTCAAAACTCTAATTTATTTTCCCAATATTTGTACATCGATTTCTTTCCTCAAATAACAATTGTAAGTCGGATATAAATTAACCAGTATTAAAGCCTCAAAAACACCCTGTTTTTTAAAGTCCCTTGAAAGTATAATTCGTTTAAATTTTCCAAACTAACACTTTGCTTTCTCACTTAATCAAAAAGTAAGAAAGTATCGGACAAAGGAAAAAAAATTAAAAGAAGCAAAATGGAAAAAAGGGGTTCGAAACAGAAAGAGGTCCAATGAAGATAATTCTTTTTAATTGGATAAAGATAAATTAAGGATTAAAAGGAATTAGGAGAGAAAAGAAGGGTGAATTATAATTAATAATCTTCAATTTTACTCAATTAGATTAGATTTGACGTTAACTAGATTACTTTTTCATTTAGTTATCTCTTTTTTTTATTATTAGAATCCAATGTGTTTTTTTAGCCTCTTTATCTCCCTTCTCATCTCTTTATTGGATTACAAAAATATTCGAAGGAAGTTTTTTGGAATTTCGAATATGGAACTTTTTAGGGGGAAAAAAGAGAAGGAAATATGGATTAAAATAAGTTCTCTACTTTAAAGGTTCAACCCAGATATTTTATTACCGTGTTGATATTTCTAAAAAAAAGTCACCCCTTATTTTGGAAAACCCCTAGAAATAAAAACTCTTTATCGATTATTTTTAAAGCCACTCGAACTAATAAAAAAAACTACAGTTTTTTGGAAACGATACGAAAAGGACCGAATTAGGAATCAACCCAAAACTTTATTAAAAAAAAAAGTTCAAATATTCAAACAATTTGTCTCTCTTTCAAATAAATAAATTAGGAATATTTCAAAGGATCCACTTCAAAATAAAAAAAAAAATACATCGAAACCCCTTTTAATCCCTATGCTTTGACCTCACAATTTTCCCTTATCCTAATTTTGGATTAGATCCAAAGTTTCCAGCTCCATTTCCAAAAAAAAAAATCTTCTCTCTTATTGGGCTAAAAATCAAAATGATAAATCAATTATTGTTTCTCACCAGTTCTATTTTTTTCTTTCCTTTTTTTTAGTTCGAGTTTTAACATCAAAACTTTTGTAAAAGAGATTATTAATTTTCACATTATTAAGCCTTGGGATTTTTTTTTTTTTCTAACTCGGCTCGAAGTTGGTAACAACTTCATTCAGGTTTTTCCCCTCCACTCTCTTAGTCCTTTTTGGCCTTTCTTTATGTCTCATTTTTTTCTAGTGTCTTATGAATTATGAGTTTTTCTCTCCCTCCAAGTGTAGGGAAATTTTTTATTAGTTTCTTTTTTGGAACTTAACAATATATCAGGGTTTTTTTGGCTCAAATCAAATATAATAAATTATTAGTGTAGGAAGTACTACAATCTTTAAGAATTATCGACTTAAAGAATACTACTATATTTAGGTTTCAAAGAATTATAAATCGGAGTAAAAGTATCTATTGTTAATAACACAATGAATTAATAACAGACTTAAGTAAAAAACACGAAAAAGACATTAGTATCAGATTTAATAATGTTTACGACAGTGTTTTAATATTTTCACAAAATAAACGCATTTTACTTTTATTAACCACTAGCTGGATGCCCGTGCTTCGCAACGGAGTGAGTTATTTTTACTACGTTTTTATTAGCTTGCTTTCTAGTTTGTTTGTTTGTTTGTCCGGTACAAATCTGGCAATCGATTTCTAACTAACTTCCCGAATAGCTAGACATTTGAAACTTTTAGCATAGCTCAGAACACGATGACAATGCATTATTTTAATACTTTTAGCCATCTTTCAGCAGAATTTAATTGGTTTTCAGCAAATTTTGCTGTACGGAAAGTTAGTTCGGAAAAAATCCGCAAGTTATTTTATTTGTTTTGCCACGTCCCATATTTACGCAATCTTCATTTTGACAGGTCTCAAACTTGTGATAGATAAACATTGAATGACACCAAAACAGAAAATATCGATTATATTATTTCAAATATATCAATGGCACGCTTTAGATTTGGTGTTGGGGAGATCCGTTGTACCAAGATATGTCCTTTTATAGGTTAAGATCAGCTCTTTAGATGTTTGTCATTTATTTGAAGAAAATAAATTCGGAAATATTATTTTTCACTAACATTATATATTATGTAACAATAACAATTATATTATCAACATTGCATACGATTCAACAGAAAATTTACAAACGTAGTATATAAAAAGTTCTTTTTATCTTGAATATATTATCTTGTAATTTTACTACGTTTTTATTAGCTTGCTTTCTTATTTGTTTGTTTGTTTGTTTGTCCAGTACAAATCTTGCAATCAATTTTTAACTAACTTCCCGAGTAGATAGACATTTAAAACTTTTAGAATAACTCAGAACACGATGACAATGCATTATTTTAATACATTTAGCCATATTTCAGCAGAATTTAATTAGTTTTCAGTAAATTTTGCTTTATAGAAAGTTAGTTCAGAAAAAATCCTCAAGTTATTTTATTTGTTTTGACATGGCCCATATTTACGATCTTCATTTTGACGGGTTTCAAATTTATGATTTAACAAGGAAAATTTAAAAACGTAGTATATAAAAAGTTCTTTTTAACTTGTAATTTTAATGTATATTTTTAATTTGATAGTTTATAAACTGCTGTCAAGAAACATATTGAAGTTATCTTACAAAGCGAGAATATCTAGAAGATGCCAGTTTCCTGAATCCCTCCCTTATTGCTATACCCCTCATTTGAATAATATAATTCGTAAAAACCCAGAATGAGATGGTGGAGGAAGTAGAAGACGATCTGAGGAGGTTGGGCGTTCACTTTTAGAGGAAACGTGAGGAGTGGCGATGATATGGTTTGGCGGCCAGGGCCCTTCACTGACCGTAGCCCGAGGAGTAAGTAATTAAGTAATTCGCAAAAATTCCTTATAAGTAATTGAGTACAACTACTGGAAAAACAGTTTTAAAAGTAAACCTTCCCGGAAAAGCAGGTATTTTCCTACTTCAGCAGAGGTATTGTCCCTCCCCCCTTCCTTGGCGTTTCGTCGCATCTTTGGTTTTATTAATATAATATGCTTACCCCTATGTATTTTTGGAATATAAATGACTTTAAACAAAAAAACCATTAAGACAAAGGGATGTTTAGTCCAATATACTTTGGGACAATGAAATATCACACTTCTGTTTTTATAAGGGGAGTAACAGTCTAAAGAAGAAATTCCATAAATCTTCTTTTGCTTGTTACTCCCCTCTGTTTATTTTATAAGGGGAGTAACAATCTAAGAGAAGCCTTTTTTCCAAGTATTAACTTAAATCAGTCTACACTAAAATCCCCCTTTTTTTACTTTGCCCCTATTTCCCCTCGAAGGGATCACATAATATGACATTAATATTATTTAAGAAATCATGATACAATGTTTTAAATACGTATAGGCCCGCCATTTTTTAATCAAAATGTAAAACATGTAGACGCAAAAAGAAACCTTAAAATTTCAATGTTCTAGTGCAATTTGTCCTAAAGATATCACTTCCACGAATATTACATATAAATGGACACCATCTTGAATCAAAATAACCGATTGAAAAAACACTTTGACAGAAGTTGTTTATGTCATATAAAAGTAGAAAGCCACTTCTACAATTTCAAAGATCTGGAGCAATTGGTAACGGAGATATGGTCATATCGTATTTTCAATATAAATGGCCGCCATCATGCATTAAGTTGGAAGATAAAAAAAAATCTTAGCGAGCACCTAGGGGATATGAGGAAGGTACCTAAAAAAATTCCATGGAGATAAGTTTGTATAATTTCAGAGATATCGTGTCGAGTCAGAGAGTCAATGGTATTTGGCATTAGATATATTATGTATATTACCTCCTACAAGCATACGAAGTTACAAACAATAAAGCATAGCCAAAGACACTCGACCTGGGAATAGTGTAGCTTTTATCAGGGAAAGAATTGTATGAATTGGGTGAGTAGTTCTAGAGATTATATACCTCCTACAAACAAGTAACCTCTTTATAATTCTAGAATAAATTCAACAGTAGCCAATCTTTGCTGTAGTACGTATACACAATGCCAATAAATAATCATTTTATGTTAATGGTTTATTTTAATTTTATTGAAGGTTTTTAAAAAGAAATTTCTTAATTTTAGTATTCTGTAAGTAATGCGTGTTAGGGCTATATTTTTATTTGTTGGAAAGATTTTTATATTAAGAAGAAATTTCATTTGATAGCTTAATTTTTCGGGATAATAATTTATAATAATTATCCTTTGAACCTATAATTAACCTAAGAGACAGCATATTTGCTCTTAATTTCTTTTAATTGATATGCGTGCGACAGCAGTATAATTTAGCATTGATTTTTTTTTTTTTTTTAAATTTCTAATAGCCCATTTTTTTAAACGAATATTAATTTGTTAACCATTTGCATGGGGTGTATACACATGTAGTTTTTAAGAAAGTTGAAATGAATTACATCTAAGACAATAGATTCAAATATGTTTTGTCATTTTAACTCTCCTCATCAGCTTTAATAAAAATACAGTCTTTATTCCACATATAAGTAGGACCAACAGAAGATTGGCTATAATTATTAATTTTATTGGTTGGTCGTAACATTGTGATTAAAACATTGTCGCCGCAGTCAGTAGCTTTCATTTGATACCATATCCCACTCAAAAATTGAAAAAAAAAAAAAATCTTCTAACACGATTTATCCGCTATTTTGGATTCCTAGTTAATCAGATCAATCTGCTATTCTTTATATTTCTATGATCCAGCAGACCGCACATTTTTAATATTTTTAGTAACAGCAAAAATATAATTTTAGAGGGGGGAGGGGGGGGGGAGGACACAAAATGTTGATGTATTTTTTTAGAAATGGCAATAAAAAATTAAAAACTCCACAAGTGCTATATATTTTTGTATCTACTCTTTAATGCCTTTCATTTGATACCCCCACTCAAAATTTTAAAAATATATTTGTTTCGCGTGACATGAATTATCGGCTAATTTTCATGTTTTATCTCTTTTGAATCAAAAGTTATTGGAACCGTACAGAGTGGCCGTGGTGCTAGACACAGGAACGAAGGTATTTTTCTTTGGTTTTACCAACGAAACCCTAAAAGTAACACAAAAATATTGTCACCACAATTTTATATTATCTCTAGTCATAAAGTGGTACCACAAAATCTCAGTCAAAACAACCAATAATTTATACTATCAGCAAAAGAACAAATACCTTTTCAGTCTAGAGCAGTATGTTCAACTGAAATATCAACCAAAGAACTAAGACCTTTTCAGTCTAGAGCAGTCTGATCAACTGAACTATCAGCAAAAGAACAAAGACCTTTTCAGTCTAGAGCAGTCTGTTCAACTGAACTATCAGCAAAAGAGCAAATACCCTTTCAGTCTAACGGAGTCTGTTTAACTATACTATATTAGCAAAAGAACAAAGACCTTTTTAATCTAACGGAGTCTGTTTAACTATACTATTAGCAAAAGAACAAAGACCTTTTCAGTCTAACGGAGTTTGTTACTATTACCAAAAGAAACAAGACCTTTTCAGTCTAACGGAGTTTGTTTAACTATACTTTAAGTAAAAGAACAATTTTTTGAGTCTAGCAATGACTTAGTTAATTAAAATATCTGAAGAGGAAGAAGGAGCAGAGAACAAAAGGTAAAAGAACTTCAAGAGTCATAGTTAAACTCATGGAGACATCTGTAAAGTTTCTTTCAGCTTTTCAAAACTCACAAGTTCTAATTTACTTTGCTGATCATAACGTTTAGCTTAAACTGATCTAGCGCTCTATAGATCCAGCAAATGTTTCAACTAAATGCTATCATTAACTAAAGGAAAATGATCTTTATGAGAGCTATCAAAAGGAGACTTCTACATATAGTTGTATTTTAGGCCTTAGCGTTGCATAATTCATCTGCAGATAATATCGTTAAGCCGAAACTGTTCTAGAGATCTCCAGATCTATCAACTATTGAACTTAACGCTATAACATCTGCTAAAGAACAACGAGGTTTATGAGTTTGAGTTTATGATGTTTCTTTTAATTATCCAATGCCTAAAGATTTCTAATTTCTTCTGCTGATGATATTCTTCAGTGAAAACGATTTCTAACCTCTAACATATTGCATTGATTTAAAATCATTGTTTTCCAACTTCTTTAAAACCAAGATAGACTAATTTAAAACAATTTTTTTATTATGAAACAAACATTATCTCACTATGATCGGGCTAACTAGCTTAATCAATAAGAAGCTATAAAAATATGAATTTATTAATATAAATAACATAGAATCACAACTAATAATTATATAATTGAATATTATATAAAGTTTAACTACTTCAAAACCTAAATATAACTGAAATATGACTCAAGGAATATTTAGAAAACATGTAATTACAAAATTATCATAAATATTCACATTGATTTTTAAACTAAATATATGAATATTTATGTTTAAAAGAGGTGAAGTTTGAATACTAAGTTTGAAAACATGGAACACGGTTTTGACAGGTTAAGGCCCATTCACGAAATATTCCTAAAACTAGTGTATAACCACCTCTATTTTCTAATATTTTAAAACTGATTGGCCAGCTCAAAATATTAATAAATATAATCATAAATTACTCCATGGTGCAATAATTTTTAAAACAGATTTATTTAAAAGAAAAATGTGGTAACACAATATTTAGTAAAAGGAAAATCAATTTATCACTCCTCCGGTGGAAAAAACTATATAACCATAATTTTTTGTAATATTAAAGTGAACACGGAAACCCCTGATACATCAAATAGAACAACTTCGGAATGATAGTTAGCATCTTATACGCCACAAAAACAATATTATTTTTTGGTGTGTATATCGCATATAAATTCTAATTATTTATTCTCAGTTTTCAAGGCTCTTCAGTAAAATTGGATAATATCCAATTACGTCGTTATTCCACCGGAGAAGTATTATAATAATGATTATGCTAAGCATCATTGCATTTCTTTTATCCAAATTAAACATTTTTAATATTATAAGTATTGTCAAGGATGATGAACTATAAAGGGCTATCTCTCTGTTGTTTGCTGTCAATTATATGTTAAATGTTTAAAAAACCTAGACCTGGGATCATAAAGAATTTGAAAAATAAAATAATATATAAAAGGAGATTTCTGCCTTTTTTATTATAATTGACGCAGAATAAAGAAGGTATCTAATTAAATAATTAAAAAATTGTACAAGACTAAAGGCCCCCATACACGATCAAACATTTTGCGCAAAACCTAATGTCGGGCAAATTTAGGCCATACACGTTAAACATTTTGACCGTGTATGGGGACGTTAATAGCTTATTGGTACGAATAAAAAATAGTCGGCAGGGGATACCGCTACAGAAGAGGGCATTTTACTATATATATATATATATATATATATATATATATATATATATATATATATATATATATATATATATATATATATATATATATATATATATATATATATATATATATATATTCAAATTGATAAATATATGGATCATGATTTAGGGAGGTGTCATATTGTAAAATAAAATAACTTTTTTTAAGACACTAAATTGAAACTAGGACAGGAATAGTTAACACTTTTTGTACATTTGAAATATTTTTAAAGACTGTAAACAAGAGATAAGGCATTCTATAATAAAAAAGTAATCAAAATCCTTTAAAATATAATGTTCTTATCATTAGTTATAATAGGTATGCTATCATTCGTGAGAATAGGCTATTTGTAACGGAAGGTTTTAACCAGTGATGAAACAGAAATGAAATAGCGTCGTTCCATTAAAATCAGAGTTGGAATTTAACTGAAAAATATAGTCATTAACAATTTTATGAGCAATGTAACAAATAGAGTTATATGTTGCATCATTAAATGAAATATAGTTAAGAACTATTTAAAATCAGATATATGTCACATTGATGGTCATCGATTAACATCAGAAATAATGCACATAGAAATGTACAATATTTAGTGATTGCTAAATTAATAAAATTTAGCAATCATAGATAATAATCATAAAGGTCTTTGTTCTTGGTTCTTCAAATTTCCCCCTCAGGAAACTTCTTTAGTGTTTTTGTTACACTAAATAATTAGCAAAACTTAAGAAAAATAAGCATTCCTATGTATTTATACACACATCCCTATAGTTTTCAATTCTTGAGTTGGGTCTATTAAGGAAATAAACAACTACATACATATTTATTTCGTATTAAAGGTTGCCTGTGGATGTTTTTTCGGGGAATTCCCAACCAAATAAAGGATAGATATGAGAAGGAATTTATTTCGGAATAGCTATACTAGATTCGGTATTTTAGGGACCTAAATTCTTATTTTCCCTCTCCACCACAATCTTCTTACAAATATGTTGGAGTATGGGATGCAAGTAGAAGAATCTTTAATATTCTGCCTTAGTCCCCAGTCTCAATATAGATCGTAAGCAACCAACCTAAGATATTATAAGAACCTAAGATATGTAAGACATTTTTGTTTTCTTAAATGACAGATTAACAACGTATATAATTTCGCAATTAAAATATTTTAAAAGAGTTGCAGGGATGATATATATAAATCTTATATATATCATCAATATATAGAGATCTCGTGAATCCCAGCCGATGAGACGTTACGTTGAACCCATTACAAGAAGTTGCTCATACTGAGTCCCATCATGAGCAACTTCCTTAAGAATGATTCCTGTAATGATACATCGAAATGTTGGGATTCACAAAATTTCTTGCCTGGTCTCCTCAAAATGATCTAGATTTACTAAGCCGGCCATACACGTTGCGGTATACCAAACAGATAAACCTGCACTGCACAGTTTACCGGAACATATGTGGTATCAAATTAAGACATAACAGCAGTTATGCGATCGCACTCACGCTCCGGTTCAACTGATGTAAAGTTTACCTTCACAGGTTCACTTGTGCAGGTTACCTATAGAAGTTAACCTGTCAGGTAGTTGAGAAATAAGAGCGTTGATGGAGGTCATCTTAATGAATAAAAAGAAACAGTCTCTCCACGGAATAAAATACTTGTTTATTTATCAAAGCAGCTTTCGGCTTTTATAAAGCCATCATCAGTGCCGATTTAAGTATAAAGTTATACTTAAACTAGAAAACTTAAACTAGATACTTAAACTATTATACTTACTTAGTACTAGTTATACTTAAATCGGCACTGATGATGGCTTTATAAAAGCCGAAAGCTGCTTTGATAAATAAACAAGTATTTTATTCCGTGGAGAGACTGTTTCTTTTTATTCATTGTCAGGTAGTGTTTGGCCGGCTTTAAACTGTCCACGGAAACCAACACTATAGTTTTAAAATATGTACCTGATGTGGTGGTTTTAAGTTGAATAGGACGGCTAGGTTTGGCCAGTTCATGGTCTCCAATCTTAGTAGTCCCTTCTACGATCCTGGCGGTAGCCGACTCGACTAGCCTAGTAGTTGAAGAGTCGACAAGACGCGCAGTACCCTCTACTAGCCTGGTTGTTGAGGAGTCAATGAGCCGCGCACCTGACTCAACAAGCCTGGTCGTGGCAGAGTCCACAAGCCTAATGGTTGCTTTGTGGTTGAGCTGGATGATACCATTATCAACAAGGGCCTGGACCAGCTGCTGAGTACTCTCCTCAGTTCCTCCGCCATCTTCACCCTTACCCCCTGAAACGTAACAAAAATTTCCATAAACTTACGGTACAACAAAGCACCTAATAAAAACAATTAAAAAAAAAAAAAAATTAAGGTGGATTTTTCAGACATACTTTTGTGTACACGGATGAATGTGATAGGAATACCTTTTTAAGATAAGGCCCAATCGAAAATGTTTTAATTATTTTATTAAAAACTCAGGCTATATCAGGGATATCATACTTATTGTTATTGTTATATTATTATGAATAACAGCAGATGTTAATTAAAGGTTATTCATTATAGTTTCATTGCTATTGTCATTGTTAAAAGATCATAACTTCTACACAGAACATTTTTTACTAATAGTTTCTTCATCAGACTATCTTTTTCTGTTCGCACACTTTTCCTGTAATTTTCTTTTCCTTAGAAGAGCTCCCCTGACACCTTTTAAGCACTGCCTCATATTATTTTTTTTTTACATAATCACACACCTAGTGTCAACATATTCTTCTACCTCTTTCTTCTTAAACTTCACTCTCTCATGTAGACTCTATGAGCTCAATTTGAACCCAGAGTTCTACATTCTTCTGCTGACAATAGCATACAGCCGAAACTAGTCAAGAGATCCTCATCTAGTAAGTATCGACGGACGGTGAGTAACATTCATATCATAATTAAAAATACATATTTTAAAGTATAGAACCAAAAGTATACATTAATTAGCTGATCAACAGAATATTATATTATTAATAAAATATAAAATAATTATTAACTTTCTATCAACCAATATCATGTAAAATAATTAAATCAATTCGCTTTTCGTTTAACAACAGTTTGTAGCTTTAGGACAATAAATAAATAAACAACCTGTACCCTAACTTTTGTGTTTATTTATTAGAAAGCAATCAACATTCAACATTATTAGGTAAATTAAAATCAATACTGCTTGAATTAACCTTAGTTATTGAAATAAATATATTGTTCTTATTTCCAGAAACGTTCATCTAATCCATATAAAATATTATTAAGGAATGATTATATTATCTCATCAGTTTAAATTGAATAATCTGGCCCGATATAAATCGAGTTGATTTAAAATCCCCCACCCCCGAACCAAATATAATTTGCAGAAAACCCTAATTACAGATATTGACAGACAATACAATTATTGAAATGATAATAAAAAAATACTATAACTTTATTTTTAGCGTTTCAAAGAGACGACTTAGTTTATACACATTTATGACCATTAAGTTGAATCAAAATAGTCGATTAGAAAACTCTTTCATTAAAGTTGCTTGTCATAAGAAGAAGCTAATATTTTATGGTGCAATACAAGAGGTATCGTCATGACCATAATTACTTAATATAAGGTCCATTGGTAAATATAAGGTCTAGTGGTTCCTGAGAGATTGTGTTAAGTCAGTGGCATTTGGATATTATACATATACATATATATATATATCAAATGAGACTATCCCTACCATCGATACTTGCTCTCCAGATCAAGCAAGTATCGAAGGTAGGGATATCCTCATTTGGTAACTTAAAAACTTACAATTTGACTTGAATATATATATATATATATATATATATATATATATATATATATATATATATATATATATATATAATATAGCTTTTCAAATTGAATTATTTAAAGTTACAAACTAATTAAAATATTAACAAACTACTAATTTAATATAATAAGTAAATCATATTTTAAAATAGTAAAATTGAAAATAAATATTTGATTGCTAGCTGGGGAGACACCGTTCCGTCTGTCGGAGCCCACGAGTCACGAGGCTATTAATACGGCATTTTTCTAATTTCTCGCCTCTAGGCTTCTAAATAAAAAGAAACAAAAGAGATTTTTAAATCTACAGTAAACAATGCCAAGATTTCTTTTTACGAGGCATCTTAAAGACAATTAAACAAAATATATTTCCTCGTGACATTATAGTGTTTGGGTCATAATAATAACGTGATGAGAACCTAAGAGGATAAATAAATTTAATCAAATGGTTTTAGGATTTTTCGCAACAATTTTTCAATGTTGTAGGTTGTAAACTCTGTATTCACAAAAAATAAAAATCCCCTCTTTCTTATGTTTATTTATTTTTGTTTTATTTTTTATTTTATTTTATCAATGTCATCAAAGTTTACATATTTATAAGAATATTCGTACTTATTAATTCGAAAGAACACAAAAGCATATCAACACAGTTGAGTTTTTCATCGTAGTGGCAAAACCATATAGTACGATTTAAAAATCTAAATAAAAAATACTGACATCTGATTTTTTAAATAAAATGCATAAATGAAATTCTAAGAGCTTCAATAAAATTGTTTATCAATTAACTCCAATTTCTATTTCTCATGGGGACGAACAGTGGAAGGAAATCAAGTACATATAACTAAAAATGTATTTTGCAAAATGCAGTAAGTCAGCAGTAGTCACTATTAAGTTGTACAAAAAATAGTTACTAATGCAGCGTTGTCTTAATATATATTTTTTAAAGCGACATTATTTATTAATTTATCCCCTTTTTTTGTTTTTAAAAATAAATAAATGAACAGGAAGTTGCTCAGTTAGATAAGCGAAAGTATTCAAAAGCAATAGCTGGAAAAGAAACAGTCAACTTTCACTTTTTTCCGTTGAAAATAGTTTTCCGCAGAAAACTATTTTCGTATAATTAATCTAAAATTATAGCAGAGGAAAATAAATAAACAAATATAAAATGTATTTTAACTCCTTCCCCTAGATAAATCAAGCAAATGGCTTTTTAAATCCGGTGGGTGACACAAATAACACCTATTTATACAACAAATATCGTTAATTCCAACACATTCCTACCTAGCTAGATAAAAAAAAGGTATAAAGTAGATTATATATTTATATATACATATATATAAAGTTAGATGAATGTTCCCATGGAATATTATGGAAGGATTCTATGGGTGAGATGTGGATTAATGATTTTGGAATCATATCCGGGTTGGCACATTGCCCTGGTGAAAGAGGGGAGTCCGACCCATCTCTAAACCTTTTTCACCTTTCTAACTAATGGATTCCAATTTAGAACGTTGAACGGTTGCCCCTCGTGGGATCAATCAATTACTAAATTTTTAAGAACGGAAAGGAGTAAAAAAAAGTGTTCGAGAAGGTAAATTTTAGGGGAAAAAACATCGGTTTAATAGCTTCTTCGCGTCCCTTGACTCACAAAGATCATTTGAGTATAAAATAAATCATACTAAGATAGATTTCAAAATGTAGAATGTTAAAGTAGCCATTTGCGCTGTAGGTCTGAAATTAATATGGTATAATATCATCAAATGGGGTAATAGGAATAGTTATTTACGCACCAAGGGAGGAAACAAAGTCATTACACCCTGAGCGTTTTGGTTGGTTCCTGAGGCGTAGCCGAGGGAGTTAATTATAGCGAGGGTAGTATGACTTTTTGCTCCCGTGGTACGTACAAGATTTTTCCTCTAGAAGGGAGAAAATCAACACAAATAAAACCTAAGATTTCGATTTATCTATTTATTTAGGTATTAATAACTAAATTTACAAATTTTTGTACCTAATTAACAAAAAAAAAGTATAACGTCTTGCAGTAAAAAAAAAAAAAATATAAATTAAATGTGCAATTCATCAATTCCAACTATGTTTCATTTGATTTCTTTAATGACCTTCTATAACTATGTATAACTATCATAATAATTAAAATGTTTAATAATACTACAAAATGACGTAACTGAATAACATTTAATTTATTTGTGTTTAACTCTAAAATACGAGAAATCAAAAACATATATATAACCTGATTAGACGTAACCTACTTCTTTTGTATACGTCTTGTTTAAACTCAATTATGAAGTCCTACGACATTTTAAAATGACGATAAAAATTAAAGCATCACGGCAATCAAAAGTACGTGTTATTTAAACTCTCTAATATTTTTTAAAAAAAGCTGTTAAGCAGACGAGTCATTCAGTTAAAAAGAAATTTTGCTCCTAGTTACAAAACAGGCAACACTGATTTTTAAAGAATAATAAGTTGGCTCTACTGTTACTTTCCACCACGATTTTTACTTTCCGTCACGATTTATACTTTCCGCCACGATTTTCACAACTAGGCTGTAATGGGATTCTTTCCTCCCTATAAAGTAGGGTGGAAAGTTAATGTTTTCTCCCTTCTGGAGGAAAATATATTAAATACGTATGTATGAAAAGGTCCCTATAGAAGAGAGGGAAGATATTAATTTCAAACTTATTTTAAAGAAATCAAAGATAAATATAAATGTAAATATTTACCCTTAATATTAAAATAACTATAGATCGAAACCATTAGAATTAAATTGAAGTAAAAAAAAATATAAATATAAAATTGTTTATTTTTAAATAATAAAATCGGTCCGAGACAAGACAGACAAACTTTCTGATATACGAGTTCATAATTACTCTAAGCCCAGTGTTTTCCATTAATCAGTTTTCGTGCTTTCATAGGTAGGTACATTTAATTATTATAAAACATATCATCAAAATGTATCATAAGCATAACTTCTCCTCGGCGGGGAATCGAACCCGGCCTCTCTCCGTTCACGTTTAAAGCTATTTTTCTCAGGAACTAGATTTTCCCGGGAAAACGGCTTATATCGTTAGATCTGTATTTAAATGGACTACATTTTAGAATTTTTTAATCAAAATCGTTGGAACCGTTTTCGAAAAATATTTTTATTTTTTTCGCGTTTTTTCAGAGTTTTGGGGGTAGCGCCCCCAAATTTGGAAGTAAAATTAATTTCTCAATTCTGCCTCGGGATATGATTTTTATTAACATGTATGCACAATTTCGTCAATATCGGCCCAGTAGTTTAGGCTCTAGGCGTCAGCACAGACAGACGGCAGACAGACATTAAAAAAAACCACTATTTTGGACGTTTAAATCCATCAAAACGTGTAAATCCATCAAAATCTCAAAATCAAATTTTCGCGCTATCTTAACACTTTCTAACTTCATAATACTATTTCCTATATTTTTCCCCTAAAATTCAGCCTATAAAATCCTTGAATAAAATCATAAGGGGCCCATACTTTGAAGCAGCCAGCATCAAGAAATCAAGGCATACAGGAAACGCGAAATATAAGAAAAGACAGGGTTTCTAGTAGGATTAATCTCAAAGAAAACAGCGTAAATGACATGGGCCTAGCTAAATGCTTCAGAGTGTTAACTCCCTAATACCTAAGACAAGGGTCGGTATAATTCAATAAGACAAGACATTTGCAGGGTTACAACATTCATTTTAACAACACATCCCCTTATTAAATTAACACTGAATTTGATTTAATCGCAAACATAGATAAGTCAAAATAGATGAAGATATCACCGGGAAAATATCATTTCAGTGATATAATTTGCGAATAAAAACATCCTAGTTATACCAATTTTCTTAGATCCGAATACATTTTCTCAATTATCATCGGCATTTTTCTACAATATATAGTGCGTTTAAGATCTTTATTAAATTGAAACGATTAGCTTTCAAAACGCATATTTCGGTGACTGTCAACCCAAAAGACAAACGCCAGACATTTTGGATTAGGAATTTGAAGAACTAAACAATTAACAAAAAAATACGTGTGGTGTCGTGGGACACCCGGTAGGGACGAGGTTCCTTACGCTTTTCATTAAATATAAATGATAAAATCGCTGTAATAACTACGTATACATGGTGGAGTTAGAAAAGAGACAGAATTAAAAGTAACTAACTATTTGTACTAGCGGAGTTAAGGCAAAATTAAATGAAAATCTTTTTATTATCTTTGAAGCGAGCGTCTTTCAATAAATAATGTATTGTATATTGAGAAAAAAGTTAATGATAAATTTATAGTTAAAGCAGATGGTTGTAGAACGAAAAAGAACTGTCCTCCCAGGCCCGTCGGCATATTACTCCAATTAAATATTAAAATAAAAAATATAAATCATTAGCTCACAAAAACTTCTGCTTGTATCAGGTTGAAATGTTACATGCTTATTTCAATTGTATTGTAGGTGATGTATACAAAGTTTCATTTAAATCTTTACGTTAGAACGTAAGATATCGGTAAAAACGTTGTTTTCTTTATTTTAATCGGCTTGGTCCGCTTTAATAAATTTAGCGATCTTTATCACTTCATAGTAGTGTCGGTGTTCGTTTTACTAAAAAAAAATATTTAAAAAAGTTGTTTGTCTCATTAAGTAGATGAAGTTAGAATTTTTTCCCGTCCAAAAATTCCAATTTTAAATTCGAAGCTTACGTTTACGCGAGCGTTGCGCGTGAACGCTTGGGCGGATAATGTTGTCCAAAGAACTTGTCCTGGACATTGGTAAAATGAACATGTGTACCAAATTTCAACTAAGTCGGTCAACTTTTACTCCAGTTATCGCCATCGGTAGATTTCGTGACGGATTTTGCGTGACGGTGATTTTGTGACGGTGATTTTGTGACGGTGATTTTGTGACGGTTATTTTGTGACGGTGATTTTGGTCGTTTTTTCGGATTCACTCCCGGGCTCCAGAACGTGCCATAAGGAACTTCGTTCCAAAAGAAACGATCCATTTACTCAATTTAATTAAATTTCATTGTAATCAATAAAAAATTAATCTCTCACACAAGTTGTTTGTAATATGCTTTATATGCGTTATATTTTTAGCTGATCAAATTAATTTTTATTAATATTTCGGAAACTAGACTTTTTTCCGGGAAGTTAGGTATTTTATAACATTCGTGTTTAAACGGACATTTTAAAAAATTTTAAATCAAAATCGTCAGTTGTCGAGAAATAATAGTTTTTCACTTTTATTTAAATAAAGAGATGATAGAGGTTAGCGTCCTCAAATTTATAACGAAAAATTAATTTTTGATTTCACATCTGAGTATATGTTCTTTTTCTGAACATGAATGCCAAATTTCATCTAAATCGGCCAAGTAGTATAGGCTCGGCGCGTTGGAACAGACGACAGAAAGATTTTTAAAAATTATACCTTTTTTGGACTCAGGGGACCATAAAACGTATAAATCCATGAAAAATCACATAAATGAATTTTCACGCTATAATTCTCTCTTATATACTACGTACATGAGAAAGTAATAAGCAACACCACCCAAGTATGAGTAAATTATGATAATATAAGTAAATCCTTTATGATCACGCTCTATTTACCAAAAAAGCTGTTAAGTTTTATTACGCGTAGAAATATAGATATTTTCATCTCATTATAATCTAGAATATTTTTTAGAATTTAGAAGTATTAATCATTTATTAACCACTCATACCCACAAAATACATTCTATACTATAGATATCTGTACCAATTTACAGTTTATAGATTGAGCGTTATCAGATTTAATCATTATTTTCGTAAACATGGGAAACATCCATAAGCATTTAGCTTACTGAGTCAAATAAAACAGGCAAATACATTAATTAGCCAAATATATTATGCAATCTAACAAATTAACCAGAGCTCTAAAATGACATCAATTATTTAGATTCGTTTCACCTTTCAGTTGTCGTTACATTATAATACGACGTAATTAATATTTTAATACAATAATTAAAAATTATAATGCGACAAATTGTCATCCATTTAAATGATAAGTCTAATTACTAATTTCAATTAAAATGGTTATAACGTTTGTTCAATAGTCTATACATATAATATTAATATTGTCTTGCATTCAAGGCTTACTATGAAGCTCAATTCATTTACACATATGCACTTAATGTACGAGCAATTTATCATAATTAATTTACATATATGCAATTTATAGACGAAATAGTAAAGAAGACCTTGTTGGAAGATCCGAGTCACATATTTGGTTTAGTTTGAAGAGGAAGGACATGTTCTAACCATGTTTATAAATGCAAACCTTTTTGTTACATTAAAGTTTTTAATAGAACAAATTAATAAACAATCTAATCTTTACTAAACTTTTTATTCAGAAAATCACGTCCTCCAGTGTTATTTCATTTGTTGGTAATACTTTATTTTCCTAGACGCGACTCTAGCGATAGACGCTGAGCGATAGTCGCTGAGCGTTAGTCGGTGGCACACAATTATAAGAGTTTGCATGTTAAGAGTCGCTCAGGTAGGAAAACGGTAACATGTAAACTCAGAAGAGGATTCCTCAGCGACAGTCGCCCAGTTACTATATAGGTTGATCGTTAATCGCTGGAGTTGCGTCTAGGAAAAGCTTAAATTGAATTATAATTGAACATTTAATAAAAACACCTGCAAATTTGTGTGGCACAAAAGCTTCGTTTTTGTGCGTTCGTTTTATCATTGGACGAATTGCCAAATGAATAATTGTGACCAAAATATTAGACAATCGTCACATGAATATATGAGACCAATGTAATTACAGAATATGGAAACAAAAAAACGTTCTTTAATTTGCTTATAATGCTTTCGAGTTATCTTCGGTAAGCTCAGAAGATAAATTAATGCATATTAAGTGCCTTAGGTATAAGTAGGGAATCGTATCCAGACCGTACGTCCTCATAATTTTTTATGGATTTACACGTTTCAAGGTCCCCTGAGTCCAAAAAGTGGATTTGAAAAATGACTGTCCGTAGTCTATCGTCTATGCAGAAACATGAAGCTTAAACTACTGGGCTGATTTCAATGAAATTTAGTAGACAGGTTCAGAATCAATCATACCCCGAGGCGGAATCGAGAAATGAATTATAGCTCTAAATTTGCAGAGCGCTATACCCTCAAAAAACAATGAAACAGATTATTTCTTGAAACTGGTTTTAACGATTTTTACTAAAAAGCGTACAATGCTGCCCACTTAGTATACGTACTGAGTATACGTAGTTTCCCCGGGAAACATAGTTTCTGATAAAATGGCATTAAATGTAAAGGGAGAGAGGTCAAGATCGATTCCCCGCCAGGGAGGAGTTATTTTTATGGCACATACTGATAAAATGTTGAATAATAATTTAAATTTAAATCACGATAACTTGAAACCACTATAACAAATAATAGAAAACACTGGGACCAAGTAATTAAGTACGAGTATAATATATAAGGGATAGGTTTATATATGATATTATGTGTATATTATATGAGATAGAGCAATAGGTTTCTACAACATCTAGTGAGCCCAAGAATTCGAGGATAGAAAACTAGATAACATAATTAAGACAAGTTCGATTCTCGGTGAGGAGATTAATTTTTATCTATCAACCTCCCGTTCTCTTTAATATTATACTCGTAAACATAAATTTATGTTTAATTTTAAATATACTTCAATATTTTTTTAACCGTTTTAATTTCTTCCTTAAGTAAACTTCTAACTAAAAATATTTAGTACTAGCAAAATAGTACATTATAGTACAACAATATTCGAAAATTAACAATAAAAAAATAGACGCGATAAAGATTTCTTGACCCGTAATTACACCTTATCCATTAAAATATATTAAATTACTATAATTATTATTGTAAATGAATAATTTAATCGAATAGCATAACAATAAAACATAAATAAATTAAAAATTAAATAGAAACACGAGTACATAGTAGTTACCTAATATTCCACGTTTTTTATTACAACAATTAATTTAAAAAATAAAATATATTATAATACCAAAATAACAAGTTAGTATAGTTACTGAAACACAATGAAAATAAAAACTTATTTACAGAAAAAAAAATTCTGACCTAATATTACACATGATTAATTAATCCTAAAATTATATTATTATTACAAATAAAACATATTTATATATGAGCACAACACTAAAAGTTAAAATAGATTTCTTGACCTAATATAAAATGATAAAATGTTACTACTTAACTTACATACTTAATTATTTCTAAATAAATTATTTTCACAAGAATAATGGGGTTTAATTAAATAAAGAAAGAACACAAATTAATAACCTTTTACCTTCAATTAATTTACGGGAGGGGGGATCGAAATATTACTTAGTTCACCCAGTTGGTCGCTAGATAGTACTGTCGTGCATTAAACAGAAATAAAACCTCAGTAAGAAAACCCTTCTCTCTATTTTCCCATCTATAGAGAAACTACCAAAAGTAAGTCAAGGCTATGAAAATGAAAATGGTTTTGTTTTAAGTGAAGTGCTATATTGAAATTAAAATTTACCGATAGACAAGTGCTAAAATATTTTTTTACCCGAGTCAGGAAATTATATTAATAGAGGAATATAATATGTAAAGGATATATTTAAGTAGAAAAAGAACCTTAAGATTCCGTTTCTCATTTATTTTTGGGTATATATATATTATATTTTTTAAAAAAAAGAGAGAAAAGGGTCGATAGCTAAAAAGCTCCAAGCTATCACGTAAATCTGGCGAGGGGGTCTTGATTTACCAGTGGCCCGGATGGAATTGTATTGGGACACGAAAACAAAACTCTTTATTGTTCTGGCAAAACTGTAAAGTCTCCTTATATATTTTTTTCAGTTACATTTTTAAATGTAGGAAAAAAAGATGAAGAAGGTACATTTAAAGTTGGTAGGGTGGAGAGAACTGAAAGATATTTTTTTATGAATTTAAATAGCGAGACCAATACACATAAGAAACACCAAAAAATAGAGAAAAAGTAATCAAATCCGTAGAAAATTTTCATGTTTATCTGAAATCTATTAGCCCAGGTCTAACTTTTAAAGGCAGGAAGTGGTATTTCTCTCTCTCTATTATTCATTTTCTATTAGTAGCTAGAACATTCAGAAATGTATTTTAGAGCGGTTAAAGAACTCTCGTATAGCTCAAAAATCAAATCACTTAAAATTAGCTTAAAAGAAATACTTTAAATATCATTGAAAACAATTATAAGAAGGAATAAGTGTCAGGTACTATTTGATTAATAGTTTATTGCTCAACAAGCTGCGTCAATAAATCAACTATTTTGTGAATCCCAACGTTTGAAACCCATTACAGGAATTAATTAATCAACTGACCATCATGAGCAAATTCCTTCAGAATTATCCTTGTAATGAGTTCGAAAGACGGGATACACAAAATTTCTGACACTGTCTTCTCCGGATAATCTAGACATTAGAATGTGAGGGAGCTATCGATTTACATTGCTCGGTACAGAGGTATGATGAGTGAAGTGGCTGGAACTCTCTATCTTCACCAAGAGGGAAGGAAAAAGAGCCTCCATAAACCCTTATTGCTAAGTTCGAACATGTAGTTCGTCCAAACATCTAGTACTAGAAAAACCGCTATAGGATATGCTTGCCTAATACACTATAGGAAATGCTTGTTGTTGGCTTAGGCATGCGAAACGGCGTTTGTATTGTAACTATATTTATGTAGTAACTGATGGCTATGATATTTATGTAGGCGTGGGGTGATAATTCAGCCATGCAATACATCAATAGCACCTGAGACCGACGGACGCCACTTTACTTAAGTAGCAAACCACGATGCTCTAGCTGGGTCAACACAAATATGGCCTCCATCCGAAGCAATGAACCACCAGGGTGTAATATAATAAGTAAATAAAATAAAATATTCAATTGAAACGTAGTAAAGTTAGTAGAGTAATCGATATCAATTAATACCAGCACGCTTCTATCAACACTGATTTTTTTTCGAAAAACTTATAACATCACTGCAACTGCATGTTACACAAAACTCGTTTTTCCTGGTAAATAAATGCATTATCCAGCTTTTGGACTTTGCAGTTACAAATCTTACTACGGTAATTAAATATCACAGATTATTGCATATTAAATTAATATATTGCATATTAAATACATAGAGAGCGACGAAGAGTAGAATTTTATTGCATTCTGCCAATGATTAGGTACTTAAAGAGTAACTCAAGAAATAGCTAAAAATAAAAACTAACATTTTTAACACTCCCTATTTTTAACTTAAAGTTAAATATTAGAGCGTTGAGTGAAGGAAGCGCACACAAGCAAGTTAAAACGAACTTGAAAAGTACATTCATTTGTCATTATCATAAATATTTTATACACAGATTGGTTTCAGGACACTTCTTTAGATTGTTACTCCCCTTATAAAAAAACAGAGGGGAGTAACAATCAAAAGAAGGTGTGCGCAATGCTCTTCTGACTGTTTCCTTTGTCCGAAAGTACATTAGACTAAGCATCCTTCTGTCTTAATAGTTATTTAATCAAAGTCGTTTATTCTAAAAAATCATAGGAGAGTAACAATCTAAAGAAGTACCGGTTTCAGTTACATCAAATTTCAATCTTTGAGTTATATTTAGTACCTAACTCGTTTTATTCATTATATGTTTCTCTTTTAAACATTCAGATTCTTTTAAGTGTATGCAATAAAATAAAATAAAAATTTGATGGGCTAAAAGAAGTAAAAATTACAACCGCTACTTTGCATTAAAAACAGAATAAAGTAAAATAATATAAAAACAAAAAAGGTAAAATAATAAAATAGAGTAGTATTTTAAGGCTTAAAATAAAGATCACGATCGTTACCGTCAAGACTCCTTTTAACTTTATTTTCACTTTTTTTAAGTTTTTGGTAGTTTTCATACTACGGAAAGTTAAATTTTAATTTAAATCAAATTATAATTATTATTAACTACGGGAAACAGACAGTGAAAAATACACTCCTGTGCCGGGATTTGAACCACGGGCCTCTATATTTCCAGTATAGCGCTCTTCCATCTAAGCTACGCAGGAGAATGATTTTTCACTACCGTAATCGATAACTAGTCCCGAATCCAAGCTTTCAATATTCATATACATTTAGACAGTCAATATTTATGACATTAGAACTAAACCAGAATTAACGCTTATAATTATAAAGTACTCAATTAGTACCTGTACCTTGTACAATCAATTCGAAATTCAATTTTTTTAAGTTTTTGGTAGTTTTCATACTACGGAAAGTTAAATTTTAATTTAAATCAAATTATAATTATTATTAACTACGGGAAACAGACAGTGAAAAATACACTCCTGTGCCGGGATTTGAACCACGGGCCTCTATATTTCCAGTATAGCGCTCTTCCATCTAAGCTACGCAGGAGAATGATTTTTCACTACCGTAATCGATAACTAGTCCCGAATCCAAGCTTTCAATATTCATATACATTTAGACAGTCAATATTTATGACATTAGAACTAAACCAGAATTAACGCTTATAATTATAAAGTACTCAATTAGTACCTGTACCTTGTACAATCAATTCGAAATTCAATTTTTTTAAGTTTTTGGTAGTTTTCATACTACGGAAAGTTAAATTTTAATTTAAATCAAATTATAATTATTATTAACTACGGGAAACAGACAGTGAAAAATACACTCCTGTGCCGGGATTTGAACCACGGGCCTCTATATTTCCAGTATAGCGCTCTTCCATCTAAGCTACGCAGGAGAATGATTTTTCACTACCGTAATCGATAACTAGTCCCGAATCCAAGCTTTCAATATTCATATACATTTAGACAGTCAATATTTATGACATTAGAACTAAACCAGAATTAACGCTTATAATTATAAAGTACTCAATTAGTACCTGTACCTTGTACAATCAATTCGAAATTCAATTTTTTTAAGTTTTTGGTAGTTTTCATACTACGGAAAGTTAAATTTTAATTTAAATCAAATTATAATTATTATTAACTACGGGAAACAGACAGTGAAAAATACACTCCTGTGCCGGGATTTGAACCACGGGCCTCTATATTTCCAGTATAGCGCTCTTCCATCTAAGCTACGCAGGAGAATGATTTTTCACTACCGTAATCGATAACTAGTCCCGAATCCAAGCTTTCAATATTCATATACATTTAGACAGTCAATATTTATGACATTAGAACTAAACCAGAATTAACGCTTATAATTATAAAGTACTCAATTAGTACCTGTACCTTGTACAATCAATTCGAAATTCAATTTTTTTAAGTTTTTGGTAGTTTTCATACTACGGAAAGTTAAATTTTAATTTAAATCAAATTATAATTATTATTAACTACGGGAAACAGACAGTGAAAAATACACTCCTGTGCCGGGATTTGAACCACGGGCCTCTATATTTCCAGTATAGCGCTCTTCCATCTAAGCTACGCAGGAGAATGATTTTTCACTACCGTAATCGATAACTAGTCCCGAATCCAAGCTTTCAATATTCATATACATTTAGACAGTCAATATTTATGACATTAGAACTAAACCAGAATTAACGCTTATAATTATAAAGTACTCAATTAGTACCTGTACCTTGTACAATCAATTCGAAATTCAATTTTTTTAAGTTTTTGGTAGTTTTCATACTACGGAAAGTTAAATTTTAATTTAAATCAAATTATAATTATTATTAACTACGGGAAACAGACAGTGAAAAATACACTCCTGTGCCGGGATTTGAACCACGGGCCTCTATATTTCCAGTATAGCGCTCTTCCATCTAAGCTACGCAGGAGAATGATTTTTCACTACCGTAATCGATAACTAGTCCCGAATCCAAGCTTTCAATATTCATATACATTTAGACAGTCAATATTTATGACATTAGAACTAAACCAGAATTAACGCTTATAATTATAAAGTACTCAATTAGTACCTGTACCTTGTACAATCAATTCGAAATTCAATTTTTTTAAGTTTTTGGTAGTTTTCATACTACGGAAAGTTAAATTTTAATTTAAATCAAATTATAATTATTATTAACTACGGGAAACAGACAGTGAAAAATACACTCCTGTGCCGGGATTTGAACCACGGGCCTCTATATTTCCAGTATAGCGCTCTTCCATCTAAGCTACGCAGGAGAATGATTTTTCACTACCGTAATCGATAACTAGTCCCGAATCCAAGCTTTCAATATTCATATACATTTAGACAGTCAATATTTATGTGAAAAATACACAGGAGTGTATTTTTCACTGTCTGTTTCCCGTAGTTAATAATAATTATAATTTGATTTAAATTAAAATTTAACTTTCCGTAGTATGAAAACTACCAAAAACTTAAAAAAATTGAATTTCGAATTGATTGTACAAGGTACAGGTACTAATTGAGTACTTTATAATTATAAGCGTTAATTCTGGTTTAGTTCTAATGTCATAAATATTGACTGTCTAAATGTATATGAATATTGAAAGCTTGGATTCGGGACTAGTTATCGATTACGGTAGTGAAAAATCATTCTCCTGCGTAGCTTAGATGGAAGAGCGCTATACTGGAAATATAGAGGCCCGTGGTTCAAATCCCGGCACAGGAGTGTATTTTTCACTGTCTGTTTCCCGTAGTTAATAATAATTATAATTTGATTTAAATTAAAATTTAACTTTCCGTAGTATGAAAACTACCAAAAACTTAAAAAAATTGAATTTCGAATTGATTGTACAAGGTACAGGTACTAATTGAGTACTTTATAATTATAAGCGTTAATTCTGGTTTAGTTCTAATGTCATAAATATTGACTGTCTAAATGTATATGAATATTGAAAGCTTGGATTCGGGACTAGTTATCGATTACGGTAGTGAAAAATCATTCTCCTGCGTAGCTTAGATGGAAGAGCGCTATACTGGAAATATAGAGGCCCGTGGTTCAAATCCCGGCACAGGAGTGTATTTTTCACTGTCTGTTTCCCGTAGTTAATAATAATTATAATTTGATTTAAATTAAAATTTAACTTTCCGTAGTATGAAAACTACCAAAAACTTAAAAAAATTGAATTTCGAATTGATTGTACAAGGTACAGGTACTAATTGAGTACTTTATAATTATAAGCGTTAATTCTGGTTTAGTTCTAATGTCATAAATATTGACTGTCTAAATGTATATGAATATTGAAAGCTTGGATTCGGGACTAGTTATCGATTACGGTAGTGAAAAATCATTCTCCTGCGTAGCTTAGATGGAAGAGCGCTATACTGGAAATATAGAGGCCCGTGGTTCAAATCCCGGCACAGGAGTGTATTTTTCACTGTCTGTTTCCCGTAGTTAATAATAATTATAATTTGATTTAAATTAAAATTTAACTTTCCGTAGTATGAAAACTACCAAAAACTTAAAAAAATTGAATTTCGAATTGATTGTACAAGGTACAGGTACTAATTGAGTACTTTATAATTATAAGCGTTAATTCTGGTTTAGTTCTAATGTCATAAATATTGACTGTCTAAATGTATATGAATATTGAAAGCTTGGATTCGGGACTAGTTATCGATTACGGTAGTGAAAAATCATTCTCCTGCGTAGCTTAGATGGAAGAGCGCTATACTGGAAATATAGAGGCCCGTGGTTCAAATCCCGGCACAGGAGTGTATTTTTCACTGTCTGTTTCCCGTAGTTAATAATAATTATAATTTGATTTAAATTAAAATTTAACTTTCCGTAGTATGAAAACTACCAAAAACTTAAAAAAATTGAATTTCGAATTGATTGTACAAGGTACAGGTACTAATTGAGTACTTTATAATTATAAGCGTTAATTCTGGTTTAGTTCTAATGTCATAAATATTGACTGTCTAAATGTATATGAATATTGAAAGCTTGGATTCGGGACTAGTTATCGATTACGGTAGTGAAAAATCATTCTCCTGCGTAGCTTAGATGGAAGAGCGCTATACTGGAAATATAGAGGCCCGTGGTTCAAATCCCGGCACAGGAGTGTATTTTTCACTGTCTGTTTCCCGTAGTTAATAATAATTATAATTTGATTTAAATTAAAATTTAACTTTCCGTAGTATGAAAACTACCAAAAACTTAAAAAAATTGAATTTCGAATTGATTGTACAAGGTACAGGTACTAATTGAGTACTTTATAATTATAAGCGTTAATTCTGGTTTAGTTCTAATGTCATAAATATTGACTGTCTAAATGTATATGAATATTGAAAGCTTGGATTCGGGACTAGTTATCGATTACGGTAGTGAAAAATCATTCTCCTGCGTAGCTTAGATGGAAGAGCGCTATACTGGAAATATAGAGGCCCGTGGTTCAAATCCCGGCACAGGAGTGTATTTTTCACTGTCTGTTTCCCGTAGTTAATAATAATTATAATTTGATTTAAATTAAAATTTAACTTTCCGTAGTATGAAAACTACCAAAAACTTAAAAAAATTGAATTTCGAATTGATTGTACAAGGTACAGGTACTAATTGAGTACTTTATAATTATAAGCGTTAATTCTGGTTTAGTTCTAATGTCATAAATATTGACTGTCTAAATGTATATGAATATTGAAAGCTTGGATTCGGGACTAGTTATCGATTACGGTAGTGAAAAATCATTCTCCTGCGTAGCTTAGATGGAAGAGCGCTATACTGGAAATATAGAGGCCCGTGGTTCAAATCCCGGCACAGGAGTGTATTTTTCACTGTCTGTTTCCCGTAGTTAATAATAATTATAATTTGATTTAAACTTTATTTTCACTTTCCAAACTTGAAAAAAAAAAAGAAAAATAAAGATCCCAGTTAGTTCAATGAATTTAAGTTGAAGCAGTCTTTACTCATAAATTGGCCAACTAAGAAAAGTTTAAGTACGGTTAAGGAATGGGAAGCGTTTGGAAAGAGCAAGGGTGAGGGGGTCCTAAATGGTTTTCGGAAAGTTTCTACCAACAGCTCCAAGTTTCATTCTAGCCTTTCGGCAAGGGACGAATAAGGAAAAACTGTTAGAGGAGGAAAAAAAAGAAGCTGTTTTCTTCAGGAGTTTAAAGAAGGAAAAACAGATTCTAGCATCGTTTTACAAGAAGATGTTTCACAAAAGTGTAAAGTTGTAGGGGGAGGTTTTCGAATTCCTCTATATTAAAATGTCGGATTTAACATGAAGGTGAAAGAGAGAAGGTTACGTAAAACACAGGTTATGTTTTACGTTTGTTTAAACGTCTCCCAAGAGACGGAAATCTTCCTAGTGATTTCAAAACAAGTTTTTATTAAGTCTCTGCGAGGAACTTTTTTTTTCAAGAACAAAAAACTTTCCCATCCGAAAACCTCCCTTCTCAGTTAGAAAACATCGTTCCAAATCTTCTTCAACACGTTTCAAAAACTCTTGAATGAGTTAAAAAGCCTTTTAAATAATACATAAAGCTTCGTTTCAAAGGAGAGTTTTATATGAAAAACGGGGGCAAGAGGAGGTTTGTTCCGGACGAGGTGGGAAAATCTGAAGTTCCTCAACTAACACTGACTGGGAAAAAGTAAAGAACAGTTTGAACTCTAGTAATTTTCAAAATTAACTTCTTAAGTTTTGTTACAAAATGAATTCGTTTTTAAGGAAAATGAGATATTGTTACACGAGTGTTACAGTATCATCAGTTATATACGACCTTTCCGTGGAATAATAAAGAAGGGGAAAAACAAGTTATGGATATAAAAGATATTAATTCAAATGAAAGCTTCATTTTGCTGAATTCAAAAACCCATTTGAATGTAGTCGCTTAAAAATAACATAATACGAAATAAAATGAATACATAAATAATACTGTTAAAGTATTAAGTGCAAAATTCAAATTCATTAAAAAATAAAAACAAAAATACAAAGACACTAATTAAATATTAAGCCTGTTTATCTTTTCATTTTAGAAGCTCCCGTTCTCAAGGTATTAAAGGATTATAAGTTTTCAACTTATTACCATTATATACCTCCGATCAATAAAGTCAAAGAGCTAAGTTGAACAGTTTACAGTTAAAAGTTACTAATATAGTAAATTGGTTAAAATCAGTTTGAACTGACATATTAGTTTTATTTGCGTTTTGACTATTAACTGATACATGGCATTCTGAGTTATATTCATTATAAAACTGAATGATATTCTAGAGACCTGAATATAATTCTTATTAAATAGATTAAAAATAAAATAAAAATAAATTTTAAACAAAGTAATAAAAAACAGAATGAAAACAAAAAGGTTAAGTTAAGGGAATAACTAACATAAAATAATAAAAGGAATGGTGAAGAAAGAACAATTTCCTACAATTCTTTTCTTTAGTAAGAAGCAAAAGGATGGCGATATACAGAAGGATTTAGTAAAGGATGATGAAATACATAGAAGCAGAGGAAAAGTGATATAGAGACGACATTATAGTAGGTAATATACTACAGGAAAGGTAAAAAAAAGTAAGTAAAAATAGAGGAAAGGTAACTCGAATAGGTGATATAAATGGGTCACATAACGTGGAAGAGCATTCGTACAGGGTTGAGATAACTATTCGGGTAAAAACGTTTTCCCTGAAAATATATCGGCTAGCTTCGTTACTCCAGATCTAGATAATCATATTGATCAGCAGAAAAGCATACAAGACACTTATCAATAATATAACTAACCTATAAACACTATTTTTTCCATTATTCATTATTAATAATAACCTTTTCTTCATTACAATCCACCAAGAAAAAAAAATCAGAACCTAAAAAAGTATATAAATTATATTTTTGCGCCATTTACAAGTCTACTTACTACGTATTTATATGAGAAATCAAAAGATAGATAAATGTTAATTATTTAACATTTAAGTTATATTCGATAAGTGTAAGTTCTATCAAATGTAGGCAGAAATGATAAATCGATATTACAGATTCAATGTGTTTTGATTTAATAAATAGTATGTATGTACATCGATTTTTAAGCAAGTCTCCTATGCGATGTTTTTTATGGGGGGGGGGGGAGACTTGACCTTAAATGACTACGTGCGGCTTTAACATACCCCATAATTTAATAATGCACAAGCTGGACAACTGTGCTTTACTATAAAATGTGTTGTATACTTCTTTTATTAATAGGATTGATTTATAAACTACCATTAAAATGCTTATGTTAAGCAGGATTATCTCGACTCAAGACAATAGATTTTACTAATTTTAGGTTTCTGTACGAAGTACGAAAAGAAACCTTATACAACGGCTCCGTCTGCCTGTCCGTTTGTGTCGGTTCGTTGGCTTGTTTCAATTAGTAAACTATTATAGCTAGGGATCATGAAATTCGGTCACATGTGCATGTGCATCTCGGCATTTGAGACAACTGTACACTTTTTGGAGTTTTCATACTTAATATTTTCAATTTTCAACAAAAAAAGTTTTTAGTCACCATGCAACTATTGAAATTTTACCCTTAATATTTTCAAGATAGCGGCCAATATGGCGGGCGACTAAAAAACGTTTTTAGTCACCATGTTATACACCAATTTAAAGGTCTTGAAGTGTAGAAAAATAATAGGCAACTATTAAAATGTTACACTTAATAATTTCAAGATAGCGGCCAATATGGCGGGCGACTATAAAAAAGTATTTCGTCACCATGACGCATGTTATCCATCAATTTAAAGGTCTTGAATTTTAACTTAATCGTACATAAACCGGCGATTATCGCCTCACGTACTTATGTGAAGCACACCTTGTTTATAATTAAACAGGGCGAAACGACATCATCATCATCATCGGTTAATAATCAAAAAACAGATTTTATAGCAAATGATTGTAATTTCTCGCCCCTTTCAACACTCTAATTTAAATTTCTAACCAATTCTAATTCAGAAATAATATTAATATCCTATGAGATAACACCCAACAAATTGCCACAGGTATAAAAATTACATACAGACCGTAAAACTTCATACAAACTTGGGGTTTAAATTACTTGTGAGTGTGAACAATACAAAACAATTTCACTTAATTAGAAAACGTAATCCAAACTCAAAAAAAGTGGATTCGGAAAACTTAAGAGTATCAAATTCCTATCAAAAAGAGAAATTCTCACTATGAATTCTCTAAAAAACTAAATACCTATTTCAAAACAATAAACCATTCATTAGGTAATTAAAATCAATTGTTTTCTGGACGCTTTTTGAGTTTTTATTTTATTTAAATTCCATCTATAAAAATCCAAGCCGGCAATCAGGCCAATTTAGAGTACACATCCGAATTCAATTCAATAGAACAAATCCGGGCCGGGCCGGCAATTGGACCCATTTATTGAACACATCTTAAATCAATTCAATGTATTTAATTCCATCGGCAAAGATAAACGAGCCCAGGGGGCAATTGGGCAAATTTTTCATTTTTATTTTTTAAAGTTTGTAAATAAATTGGCAAAAATCCGGGCCAAGCCGGCAATCGGGCCGATTTAGTGGACGCATTATAATTCAATTCAATAAAAATAATCCGGGCCGGGTCGGCCCAATTTAGTTTCCGCATCCTAATTCTATTCAATTCATTTAATGCTATCGGCAAAAATTCGGGCCCAGATGGCAATCAGGCCGGTCTAGTCCCAGATCGGCAATCAGGCCGGTCCAGCCACCCTAATTCCATTCAATCCATTAAATTCCACCAGCAAAAATCCGAACCGGGCCGGCAATTGAGCCGATTAAGAGTATAGTTATAGATATAATATAATTCAATTCAATGTATTCCATCGGCAAAAATATTTTAGAACAGACAAATATTTTAAAAACCAAAAAAAAACCCTGTTAGATCTTAACTTTGCTCACAGGCATTGTCAAACTCATTAAACAAAGAGGAAGCTTTTAAAGCCATAAGAATATAGGGTTTCTTATAATTATTTAATTAAATAAAAACCATTCAAAATTAAATTATTCGCTAATGAGAGTTTTTTAATAATTTATTTTTAATTTGTATTTTATAAAAGAAAGTTCCACGCAATCTCGGTAAAAATAACTAATTAATGCAGTTATAACCGGAACGCGTTACTAGATCACATGCTTTCAAGCCCCGAAAAAATTATTTTAGACTAATAAAATCAAAAATATTAAAGAAAAATCTCACTAATTTTATGTTATCACTTTTCTGAAATAAGCTCTAGGTATATAAAGTTAAGCAATATAGTTAAATATTTTTTTTAAAAAAATATTGTTATAAATTCTCTTAAATCAGCTAGTATCATTTACTACGTTTCCATGAGTTTTTAAAAGCCGTTTTCAAAACGGTTTCGGTAATCAAAATCCCATGGAAACGGTGATTTCAAAACATTTTGAGTTCAAGGTCACAACAGCTATTTTTCGTTTTGTTTTGAAAAAATAGCAAGGAAACAGGCATTGAACCGAGACATGCGCAGTAGGTATGATGAGCAGAGATATTGTGATAACCTGACTTAACTATATCTAGTCTGGGAGTTTATAGCTTTCCAAATTGTTGTAAAAACTGTTTTGGAAATTCTCCATGGAATCAGTTTCGTTTTGAACAAAAAACAAACAATTTTCAAAACGGTTTTGAAAACTCATGGAAACTTATTAATACGTAAATCAAACCAACACACCTATACCTCTTCTTAAACAGGGGGCCGTACATGACATCATATTCCTTTCCCGTAGCAGAAGACTGTATATAAACTCATATACCTCACGAAGTAGAAGACTGTACATAAACTTATATAACTCATCTTATGCAGAAGAATGTAAACTACGCAATACCTCTTTTGTATCAGAAATGCTGCTTTTGCGTATTTTTATTTACACCACCATTAAAAGAGTTTAAAAGTATTCAAAGGACAAAAATACATTCTTCTTACTTAAGAAAATATATCAGAATTATTTTAAAACAGAAGTTTTGAAAGAAAATTATAATTATAACGATGAATGTTAAACTTAAAACATTGATATCGCTTAACTTTAAAAATAACAATGAAAGAGGTTACATAATGGTTATAACAGAAAAATATAATTTAGCAGTGTTGCCACGAATACACAAGTCCTAATTATAATTTAATAAAGTCAATAAAGCTCCTCAATTCAGTGTAGCTAATATGCTACGTGTGTATTAAAGTTTAAGAAAGAAGTAATTTCTTAGTGAAAGGCAGTTTACAGATATGATTAAAATATCTAAGGTTATACATTTTCGTGTACTATAAATCAGAGTTAAATGTCCCTTTGTCTGATGAACTTTTAGACTAAGCGACCTCATACACCAACCATTGTGTTTCAAAATATTCAGTAAAAAGGTCTAATAGCTAACATAATAGATTAACATAATATTTGGGTCATCTGCAGCACTAAACATAAATAACGAAAATAAAACGCAACAATGTTAATATTTTCAATTGCTTTTCTTTATTAGGTTTTGAGTAAATAAAGCCAACTACCAGCTTTTATCAGGGCAAATTCTATTACATATTTAAAATCTCATATCCTTCTTCTATTTTTAATTTACTAAAACATTATTTTCAAATAAATTAAGCTACAATGTGCAATTTAAAACATTTTAACTTGTTACAAAATCTCTCGTTCTTGAAACAACGAAAAGATGGTTCAACATGGCGTCTCAGACTGAACGTCTACAAATCTTCTACCTCCTAACTTTTTCTCTTATTCCTCTCTACTCTCTACACATTTTTTCCCTCCGTTTCATCAAACTTTATTGCATCCGAGCTTACCGAAGGTAACGGAAGCTATGTGATCGTTCTGAAAAACGAAAACATTTCATGTTTCCGATTTCAAAAATTCCAAGATAGACATCCATTTTAGACGTAAGGGAACATTTTTGGTACCGTGTCTGACTGTCAGCCTGTCTTTTTTTCAATGCCTGTCAATTTTTGCGAACCAACATATCATAAAAACTACATGTCCGATTTTAATAAAAATTTGTATATGGTAGGTCATAATTAGCCCAATGTTGGTCTATATAAGTTTCAACCATCTGCACCCATTTATTTCCCTTCAACATGCGCACAAACGTACATTTATTTACACGTATATCTTCAAAAGTAGTCATCTGATTTTCATGAAATTTAAATGGTTTGTCAAAAGACCGCAGATAGCACCAAATTAATTTTAACCGACTACGCTCTTTAACTTTTGTTTAATTGATACATTAATTCATGTGAAAACTCAAAACAATTTTGACAAAACACGGGGAAAAAAGTATTTATTAGGCACAATAATGGCTTGTAAAAGCATATCTATATATATAAAATTAAAATTTTGTCTGTACAGTACATTGGTCAGAATTGAAAAATTTTTGGATACTTTTTCATTTTATACATTCTGAAAACCGAATCCGGCCTTAACTATGTGTGTATGTCTGTCGCCCCAGTCAAACTTTATAGGCGCAAAATTGGCTAAGCGATATCGATTAATTTTTTTCAGAGATGAGCACAAACATTTTGCGCAATTTTTAGGCTTGGTTTCATCGAGAAATATTAAGTAGAACCAAAGTTATTAACAATTTTATAAAATAAAATGTATAAAAAACAAAAAAAATTGTTTGACCCACCGAACAACCCCTACAGACGCGCTATTCAAAACGTTTGGGTACTTCTAGACCACCTAGAGACTCCACCTAGGTTTTTTGCGTTTTTGCGTTGGCCCCAACCCGACTGGAAAAATCCGAAAAGTTAAAAAAATATATTTTTACCCTCCTTAAAAAATTAAAGATGGCGGACGCAATGTAAAGTTTTTTTGGAGGCTTATTGTGGCTAAACAGTAAGTCTTATCGACAAGCTGATTGCGCCAGTAGTAACTGATTTTAAAAGATCTACAACTTTGGTCGTATGACTAACTCCATCGGTTCTACCTTAAATAAGCTAAAATTGATTTTTTTAAAAAGATATTTGACTTTGAGGGCTTATGGCGTCCGCAATTGTTGACCGATTTAATTTTGATTAGGGCGCTTTCACCTCACACTAATGTTCTTTAAATCGAGTATTTATAATTTTATTAATTTTTCCCAGAACTAGAATTATTAAATATTTACTGGTGCAACAGCCATATTGAGAGAAGAGGCTGGTATAATTAAATTAATGCACCTTCGTGGTTGATAAATGTTCAATGCCTTCCCAGTCTATTTGGTTTTGTCTACGTTTATTTTCTTATTTATTATATTTATTTAGCATTGTTTTTTTATTGCTATATTACTTAGTTTCCATTGGCTATTTTTTTAAATGTACAGATAGACTCCAAACTACGATTTGGAGAGTATTATATTCTTAGTAATGGAATTAATGATGTGTAATATGGTCCTGATTTTATTCTAGTCCAAAGGCAACCATAAGAAGTGAGTCGCTGATTGATAAAGTTTTCTTACCTTATGGAATCGCTTATTTATGCCGTGTCCACCGATGAATTGGGTATATGGCAACTGGGCGCTGGGCCATTTATTTTTTTTGGCATGCCAAACTTGCCCTTCTGCGTGAACATTGAAAAGAGATAGATAAAGTTTTGATTTTCATAGGATCGTTTAATTAAATTATTTAAAAAACAGTGGTACACGTGGCCACCTATAAGAGTGGGCCGTTTGGGGTGTCCACCGTCCCAAACATGTCGCTCTGCGAGGACGTTGAAAATAAAACGGCCCACTCGTATCGGTGGGCACCTTTACCACTGTTTTTGAAATAATTTAATTAAACGATCCTGTGAAAATCAAAACTTTATCTATCTCTTTTCAATGTTCCCGCAGAAGGGCAAGTTTGGCATGTCAACAAAAAAAGAAATGGCCCAGCGCCCAGTTGCCATATACCCAATTCATCGGTGGACAAGGCATAAAATAAGCGATTCCATAAGGTAAGAAAACTTTATCAATCAGCGACTCACTTCTTATGGTGGCCTGGGAACTATTCCTAGAAGGCTTTAAACCATAACTATTTAGGAATTTAATGTAATTGCTAGGCCTACATGATTATAGGAAACATATTAGCCACTAAAACCAAGCATGAGCCCCGCGCTCCGCGCGGGGTGAAAGCTAGTAAACAATAAAGTTGATAGGATGCGGGGAAGCATGTGCTACTAATTGGTAGTCTACTTTATGTAACACTTTTTCTTTTATTACATATTTTTCTCTCTATTCATACTCTTCTCTTTATTACATCACCTTTTATCTTTGCACACTCTTCCTTTACTACATCATCTAACCTGACACCTGACGTATTCCGTCTCACGGTTTTTCCTCTAATCACACGTCTATATATTCTTTTAGCTTATTTTAAAACATAATGAAAATAAACTCGAAAATAAATTCTTAGCATAATATATATTGCATAAAACTCTGATAAAATACAACAAATTTCGGCAATTATTTAACCTTGAGTCGAAGTTACAAGGGAATAAATGTATAAGAATTTAGTTAAATATCTAGTAACACGTAGCAGAAAAATGTAAAATCAGTTTCGGTAAAAATCTCATGCCTAAAGTCAACGACAAAACTGTGTCGATCCGACTAAATCTGGGTGTATTCCACAGGACCTGATCTTATGAGCCTTATTACCGATCTATGAAAAGCAAGTGCTTATGATATTTATTTATGACGTAAGCTTAATTAAGGATATTTTTAAAAATAAATATGTAAAAGCAATTATCTATTTTAACGTAATTTTAGATTTAAAGTGATGGCATCCAATTAAAAGTGGAAAAAATTACCGATGATTAAACAAGTTGACGGTCAATTTATAAGTCCCAAATATACAGAAAAGACGATTTATCTAGATCGGTAACAATTAATTTCACGAAGGGATTGATGAGGAAAAAAACAAAAAAAAGGTTTTGCTCTGATTTAACGATCCAAAACAAATCAATGTATAGTAAAACAAACCGACTTGTAGCTTCATCCGACTAATCGCTTAGTAAGAGCCTTAACAAACAAAACAGGAAAAAATACATCGGCAAGTTGTTACAAAACAACAACAACAAAAAAAAACACGAGACTAAAAAAAAGAACACGTTGGAAAGATGTCAAATGTTAAACGAGTGTAGTGAAATCCATGCTTAACTGATCAGATTGATTAGGAAACATGGAGGTGAATAAGAGAGATGCATTAGATGACACCAAATCAAATGGGTCTTCATTAAATTGTTGGATCGAATAAACCTAAAAAACCATTTAAAAGTCACGGTCATTTGATACAAGCCTTCTCCCTTTCCGATTTTCTCGCTTTGTTCCACATGTTTTTAAAATTCCCAATTCATCAGCTATTCTCCAAAGTCAAGTCAGTTACTTTATTCACCAATGTTTTAAACATAAACATATAACCTGTAAAATTCCCGACAATTTATATAACAAGGACCTTTTAACTATTTCAACACTAAATGCTTTTTCTTTAAAGGAAAAAAAATAGCTCTTCTTATGTAAGGAAATGTCACCTGTAGCGTCAATAAAATGCTCTAAGCATTTTCAACAGTTTAGATATTGACAATCAAGTCATTGTTTATCTAAATGGATCATCCATTTATTCTCCCTTGTCATCATGATTCTAGATGGTAACTATAGGGCAATCTTCTAATATATTCTAATTTTTAGAATTTCTAAGATTGCCCTATAGATAAGATATCAAATTAACTACCTTTATTTGATAATATAATTGAAGAGGTCAGAAGCATAGGGCTATAATTGGCCAAAGAAAAAATTTGACAAAGCGTTCTCTAAGGAAGATTAACTAACTATCACTGAAAGCGACTGAAGTCCGACTATCACTGAAGTCCGACGTTTCGCTTCCACTACTGGAAGCATCTTCAGGGGTGTGGTGCATCGTGATGTTTCCTACTTTACATGTACTTGCAAAAATGTTTTGTTAAAACTTTGTAATGAATCTTTTGTTCAAATAAATGTGTAAAATATACTCTACAGTTGTTTTGAATAACACATTTACAAAATCGGCGAGAGAATAGTTCCTTACTCATAAAATTATGTTCTGCAAATCGGCAATTAAGAATAGTTCGATTGCAAGTAAAATACCGGAATTAACTCCAATATTTCGAGATTAAATATTTTTGTAACCGGGACAGAGGAGCTCGTAAATGTTCCAGAATCGGAACGCCGCGGGGCTGGGGAAATTTTTTTTGGAAAATCTAACCTCTAAAAACGCGTTTATATGTATTCTGGAGGTAAAATTTACCATGGGGCCCCAAAGCATGATTAGAGATGAAGTAAAAAAACTAACTCTACTTAAGAAGAAAAAGCAGTTTAATATAACTCCATACTTCATATAACTTTCCGATAGTTTAATTTTGTAAAACTGGCTAGAAAAATTTTTCATGAGAAAAGTACTATTTGCGTAAATTAATTAAAGCAACATATTTTGTTACCTACCATTCTATGTGAATAGCTAACATTCAGAATTAAGAAACAAAGTTGGTTTTTTTTTATAATTAGTTACCGTACCGATTCTTTCTTTTATTTTTGTTTGAATTAGTAGGTTGAATTTAAATAGGCTCACAACATTATTAATGGTAATGGTAATAATGCCACTAGCAAAGTAAGATGAGGGATTATGCATGAGCTATTCAACAAAATTTACTA